>APFE030689581.1:7405-26429 GCA_000404065.3 Pinus taeda | reverse complement strand
CTAATGTTTCTCTTTGACACTTTATAAAACTGACTTTTTGGTTTCTTTTGTTATGAAATTGACTCATTTAGTGCTTTGGCTTGATTCTTTTTGCAGGTAGATCATCTAAGGGATCTTGGCAAAGGGACCAGGGTTGCATTTTGTTCACTGAAGACTTTCGAAATTTGATCACTTTTTACAAATATTTGAAAAATGACCTTGGCTTTAAAAACAGAGTTTTTAAATCCAAGGTGAAGATTAACTGTACCAGATAAAAATTTAGAAGAAACACCTTTACAATCATCCCTCTGGCTTACCGAACACTCATTGACTTTCAAACACATGACCTTGTGACATTTTTGACCAAAACCCTAGACCTAGGAAATTGACCTCAAGAGAAGACAAGACAAGCTTGAAAGAGCTTAATAACTGAAATGACCTGAACCAGCAATGCCAAGAGGGGTATAAACACATCAGCTCCTCCATCAGGGTTATGGCATGCCTAACGGGATGCAAAAATTGACACTGATGAAACACCTACCTATGCAAATGCAAAGAGTTTTGATCGCTGATGGAGGGCTCAAGACCGACTCTAACAAAAACAATGAAGGTTGCATTCGTCTTACCTGAGAGTTCACAGTGAGACCAAAGACTGGCATTCCACCAACAACTCCGACTGACTGTGGAGACAAAGGAGTAGACCAGGTCAGAAACTGTGGAAAAAGACCCATAAGTTTAAACAGAGAAAGAGGAATTACTTGTGTATTAAGCCGAGAACAAAAGAAAGCCATCGAGTTGAACCTGGAAACAAGAAAACATTGAGTTGCCAACCAAAATGAGCAATACGAGTGCATGAGTTGAAATACGGCGGCCTGTTGAACCAACGACAGAAGGAAAACAAAACACAACAGAGGTCACCTACCCAGACAGCTACAGGGCGAACCACAACTGTCAACGAACCAAGGATTAAAGACAATCACATTCATAGCAAAGAACAACCAGAGGCGCGCCCAAGACTCGCAACATTGCTGCCCACCAAAACCTTGCAGAGCACTGTGGAGCAAACCCTCGACAAGCCAACAGCTAATGATCGAAAAGAACAAAGAGAAAATGGATCAAGCATAGGGTTGAGCGGGAAATACAAACTCCAAGGCAAGCACGCTTTCATTATTGCATAATTGAATGCCACATAAATCAAAACCCAAAATATCTGACGGTGCTTTCATCCACGTGTAATCACCACCGAATGATTTAATCAAATATATAAACATTACATAATCATTCAAATTACGACAGATTGTAAAGTGTTGGGCTGGTCCCATCAAATAGTTATTATTTTAAGCATGGGTTTCATGCTCAAATTGATTTGTCTTCTAGGTCGAGCATGTTATTCTTGCTTCTAGGGTTTTTCAAGTCAAAATAATATTTGTCATAAGTAATGGAGTAAATTCGCATTTGGACTTTGATAAGAAAGTGTTAAGAAAAAATTATTCTAAGTCAAAATGTCATTTTTGTCCATACAAGACCAAGTCGGCCTTGTTTTGTCTTAGCTACTTGTACATTTTCATTTATTTAATAATTTATCTAACCTTCATTAAATTCCTAATTACACTTTCAATCACTAAATCTTACAATTTTTTCCTTATTTAGATACATGTCAGATCAGACCTCCACATTTAGAGAATTTTTGGTCTCCACAAGCTTAGAGGAAACTAATATGGATCAATGTGTTTTCTATATACTTCACTAGAACATGGCTCTAACTTTGTCTCTTAGAAATAACTGACTCCAAATTTGGCTCATGGCTTTGGTCATTAACTCTAGTTATAACTATGGATTTTGTTGTGGTTCTTGACTAACTTGTTCCCACGATGTAGAAGTTTTCTCACTTATTCTTAGATCTAAAAAATCTCTAGATCCAAACTCTAGAATCAACCTTCATTCTAGTCTCTCTCAAACTTGGAGATGGTCCATCGTTACAACAAATGAGGTAAAGGTGAATTATTATATTCTTGTCTAATGTGATCCCAATAAGTTATGCCATCATGTAAAAATTCCAAAAGAAGTCATGAGACTATTTTCCTCTGCTAAGACCAATTTCTTCCTAATATGGAAACTATTCTCAATGACCATGTCAATTGAATGACTGCCTTACATATCCCTACATGTTATCCACATAAGAATTGATCATTGGTCAGTTGGTTCATTTGTGGTTGAATCATTCTTGACATATCTTGCAATGAAAGAAAAATTATCCCATGCTTAAGATCCTTCTCTACTCTCTCCTGCCTATTAATCAATTGCCTATGTTGTTGGTGAGGATAAGTTATTATATTGTTGCAAATCCTTGAAAATCTTCTTCTTCTTCTTTAATTGGAGATGTAGGGAAATATACATTCTCTTTACTCTTCACCCCTCACACACTTCTCTTGGCTATGTGGCTTCTAGGGTGAAGCTTTGAATAACGTTTCCAACACTTGATCTCCCAATGACCACTCAACTTGTAGTCATGGAAAAATTCTTTAATGTTGATATATGAACTACTTGACATCCTTCTTTCCTCCATGTGCCTATGACCTTGTTATTGGTTTGGATAATCATTCTTGTCAGCCCTCATTCAAAATGGATATAGCTTGTGGCAAGTGGCTTGGTTCTCTTAGAAAGATGCCTCAAGATGACCTTTCTTCTAGAAAAAGAGACGTATTTTGACACACCAACAATTAGCAACACAATGGCCTTTGCTATTGCAACAATGGAAAACAAGGAATGTCTTACTTTATTCATTCCCATGATTCTTCCTCTTCTTCTTCTAGTCGATCAACTTGTTGCTTCCTCTCATTGTAGGTGGAGGTTGAGTCTTTGAATTCCTCTCCTACTACCCATATGTAATATGCCACAAGATGGATGAGGTGGTAGTGGGATGCAACCTTCATGTATTATTTATTTTTCTTTTGATGAGAAGGTCAACTCCACCATGCCCTATGCCTTCACAAACATGATCTTATATTAGTTTTTTTCCTCTCTACCATTGAAACCAAAGCCTCCATGTTTGACACTCTATTTAGCAACAATGGGCTTAGAATGCTATGCCTTCTCTTTCTTGGAACTTGTATAGTGTAGCACATATTCCCAAACAATTTAAAACCAATTCCCTTGGTATGCTTTTGAAATCCACCAAAATTCTCTTGAGAAAAGTCTAAGAAAGGAAAAATTACTAAAGTTGTCTTAGTCACTGTGCCACCCTTGGTAGTTACAATGGAAGGTAGTGTTGTTTCCTTGGTCTCTTGAACAACTTCCTGTAGCATTTTGAATGCTTCTTCCATCATTTCCAACACTTGATGTAGTTTACTCATCATCTAAGTGAGTCTATTCTCTTTCTAACTATCCATCTTGATGGCCTTCTCTCCCAATTGCATAAGATACACTTTGCTCTTCTACCAAATTTTCCATAACTACAAATGAAAGAGTCTTTGAGATAATATTATTAATTCTTAAGAAATGGTATTAGTTTGGTGTAGGTATCAAGTTTATTGTCCATCTCTTCCATCCTCTATCACACATCTAGACGTTCTCTTTCAAGCATTTGTTCTCCTCTTGAAGTTGAACACTAATAGCACTTAAGTCTTCTAACATTCCTTTTTTGTTTTACTAACACGAGGTCTATGTTCTCTTCAAAATTTGGACAACTACATCATAATCAAGGGTTCAATTGTAGCTTTGATAGCTTATGATCCATAAATGAGGGAGTTATATCCCACTCGCTTCACCAACATGGATACTAAGCAGAAATTACTTATGATCTTAGTTTTTGTTTCTTGTACAACCATGTCTATTATTGGAATGGTTACAAGGAATCCATTCTCAATGTAGGTTGGTTCCGAAATATTTTATGCTTATGTTATTGGCTTATTGTGTTGAGCCCAATACTTAATAATGGAGCAACCCACTATGGTTTTTATTACCAACAAATGAAATAGACTCTACTCTTTATAGCTTGCCAATCCAACACTCTAAGTTATACCAACCAAATAAACTTATAGAAGCTTGCAACACCAATTAAATTACATAAGTTGTATACATGTACAAAAATATAATCTTTTCCCATTCTAATAATGAAATTTGAAGGAAATTGGTAAATCAAAACATTCATAATGTACCTCTACAATTTTTGTTGTTGGAATATGTTTATATAATGCTCCACAACTCTATAGCACTAACAATGAACCAATCTATGGCAATTCGTACAACCCAAAAAATACACCCATTCTCAATATTCATTCCAATCAGAAATATGTTGCATATGTTGCAGGTGATACACCTCGATCATCTTTGGAGGTAGTTTAGTCTATATAGATGAATTATTCCTCATAATTGTAATTTATGGATAATGTACATCAAAAGCTAGTAGCGTTGTGGTGTACATTGAATGGATTGGTTGTAGGTGATGATACATAGAGGCAAGATGTCGCCTTTTATTTTTTCAAAGCATGATTAATTATATCAACCTACTGATCAAAATATTATCAATACAATCAATCCAAGTGCTATGGGTGTGTGGGAATTGTCAAAAATGGCTATTGTGTCAATTGAGTGAATTATTTGCATGGAGTGGTTGTGGTGAATAGAATCACTACCCAACCACATTCTTGATCACATATGGTTGGTGGTGAAATATCCAATCCATTATGCATGGAAGTAAAAGACCAACAAATTCCCAATTGTATCTTTATCATAATATTTAAACAAGCATTTTGTTGTAGGTGACTCCAGGTGATTCGATAATTGAGGGGAAGGAAACACTAAATAAGGTGTTTCATGTTTACAATTCAAGCCTCATAGGTCAGTTTTCCTATAGGGGTTTGGAGATTCAAAACAAACATAATAGTGCTAATAGTTTTAATCATGATGCCAACCGTCAATCCATTAGCTAAACCCAATAATAAGTAGCTTGCAATTTTTGGGATGTATGTAAGTTCAAAATGAATCAAGCATGATTTTACTCATATTCTATGTCAATTCATCATAAGCCATCTATCAAATAGTGTGATGGGAGATCAATGCTTGAAGTGGAGGCAATGTTGGAATTTAAGTTAATGAGGGAGTCGAGAATACAAAAGAGTGATATTGTATGCTTATAAAAAAATGCTAACAAATTGAGGAGAACTAAAATGTTGAATATGAGGGATATAATTAGAAATTAAGTAAGTAGTGAGTCTATTATCACAATCTTCGATTTCAATTAGGTAATAGATGGATGATTTTAATTCCTTGGAAATTGGGTTTCCAAACCTTTGGGATACAAACAAGGATTAACTAATACATAAAGCATTAAAATAATGTATATGTGAATTACATGGAGCTAAGTAATGAATTGTTTACTACAACAAATAAATCCCTTGATTTCAAACAAAGTACACTAGAATCAAAATGTTAATTAATTTAGCATAATAGATAAATAATTACACCACAATTAATTGAAAAGGTGTACAAGAATTAACCCACACAATAGATCCAATAATTAATTCGCATAATAATGGACACAACAATTGAACCACATCATAGAACACAAGATTTTTACCTTGGAAAACCAAATGGGAAAAATAACTTTGAGTGGTTGTCCACCTTTCATTTTGGCAATCTTTGGTTACACTTGTTCATGGTTCTATATGTGTACACTCCTAATGAAACTACAAGAAGAATTAGGGAGATCTAGGGTATGGGAAGGCCAACAAGTCTAATGTTTCATTTCCCATTCCTCAATATTTTTTATTCTATTATTATTTTTCTTTTTCATTTATGTTTTTTTTTCTTTCTCTCTTATCATTTGTCTATTGGTTAACTAGTGGTGAAAAATTGTGCACCCGATGGTTGAATACACTTGTGCTACTACAACTATCCACGGGGTTACAACCAATAAGGAGTTGCAATGGTTTACAGTTGATGTGTTGAGGTGTTGCAACATTGATAGTCAGTGGTGTTGTAGCATCAATACTCCAAGGTGTTGCAACACTAGTACTTAGTCGTTTTGCATTTTCGATACTCCATGTGTTTGTAGCGTTGTGTTGCAACATTGATGGAATGTTGCAACAACATGAAAGTATTGCAACGATGGTGTGCTAGAGGTGTTGCAACAACATACAAGTGTTACAATAACATAAGGGTGTTGCTACAACAAAAAGGTGTTGCAGTAGTTGAACTTTGTTAAATCCTTTGTTGATGCCTCCAAAGGTACACGTATGAGTTTATCTAAAGTATTCCTTGTAGATTCTCATTAATTAGCATAAAAAGAAAATTCTTTCCTCAATACATAAGAATGAACAATAAAGGTGACACGATTAGAGAAATATTGTACCTTAGTAAAAAAATGCATCATTATAAGAAAAGTGGGTTATAATATGGTATGGGGACGGGGAAAGGTATCAAAATGGTTGTGAATGGGTGTTGAAAGGATACCAATTTGGGTAGTCATCGTTTTACCTTAGCTAAAAGTGTTGCATGTCCCCATGCAACTAGATAGTCAGTTTAAATGAGTAAGAGTGACTCCCATGGAGGTTGTTGATGTTATAGTCAACCTTCCCTACATCATAGGTGGATAAATAGCATTTTATCCTCACAATTTCCATCCAGTAGGTAGCCTCCTCTTTCTTAGGAATTTTATAATCAATTCGATACTTTGGGGCTAGTATCCAAATAATGGGGTAGTGAAACTTGAGGCCTATCCATTTATTTCCACATTTTTCCATGCATTTAATGTACTTGTGTACCCTTTCCAAAGCCTGATTTAGGTGGATATTAGTGGCCACCCACCTATTCCATTGGCTCAAAGAACAATTATCCATCTTGGCATTTTTTATATAATGTGTTTTATAGAAAATTCTCTTATGCAGACATAAGTGAATCCCCTAGATCTAGTGGTTGATCTAGAAACAACAGTTACCAAAAGGGAAAATGTTTCCCTTAGAGAAATTAATAAATGGAGGAAAGGCATACCCAGAGTCCAATGTTAGTCCCACTCTTCTCTTGGCTTGTAGAATTTAGGTCCAACTCTAATTACTATAAATGGAACCTGCAAGGGAATCACAACAAACAAGAGAACTATAAGACATCCATAACATAAACTAATATCTCTATTCAATAAGTCAAGTGGGCTTTGAAATACATATACATAAAATAGACACAAAGAATATGAAAACAAAGCTTCTTGTATTAATGAAATGTAGGAGAAGATTACAACCCTCTTTGCAGTTCTTGACAATGTAAAATCTCCCACCAAACTTGTCCTTCCTTAGCCACAAGGCAAGCCTTCAATCACAACTCAAGGATGGTAATGGATCCTTAGGTGAAAAGGAGCAACATCAGGGCATAGCTAAGAGTCTCCAAAAGCCAACTTAGACTTTATGGGAGGCAGCGAATATATAGGGTAAAAGTGGTAGTTTAGGATTTACCAATATAGGCTTAAGATCCACATATGAAGGAGGATAAGCTTTAGGGATAAGAGATAAGACCTCTAGAGTAGGATATGATTGGAATTTGAGATCTATATCCATTGTAAATGGTTAAAACCACCTTAGAAGCTTCTAAAAGAAGAAGTTTCATAAATATTTTTTGTTTTTCCTGAAATTCTAGAACCATCGCACATGCAAAGGAGAGAACCATATGCTAGTTAGTGCAGGTGCTCAGTTATGTAACATGCGACCATCATAGATGGATTGAAAGGAAAGGTGTGTGATCTGAATTGGATCCTTAAACACTCTTAAAGTTCCCTGAACTCTGTAAAACTCATACCAAAGTTTCAAAGTATTATGGATGTCGAAACTTATCAGAAATTACCTCTGAACAATGGCAATTTGTGGCTAGCACGGAACAACGAGGACCCTCGGTTGAAGCATGTAGACCGTTGGCCCATGGTGACCACGCACTGGCACAAATTGACAAACGGGAGGTCAAATCCAAAAACAGAGGCAGTTTTTGATACGCGATTAGCGCTAATCGTGTATTGCAGGGCATCCCCTTCAATGAAGGAAAGCCCCCAAGCGCTTGGTCACAAGGAAAAGCATAAAACTGCATGGGAATCGCCAATTCCATCAGAAGGTGGGTCCCGTGCTAAAACCAATAGGATATCGGAAGGGCTTCAAGTGGTAAGCGGGTTTGATTGAGTCCTACCTGATGCCATACACTGGGTGACACGTGTCCAGTGGATGAGAGAGAAAACCGCTCACATTGCGCGGGTAAAGGTCATACTACTTAACCACGTGACATGGACGAAGATTGTAGGATCTGGAGGCTCCAGATCAACGACAGAGAAATGATCCGATGGATGACCAGATTCAACGGGGAATTAGGCTGAGTCATATAAGATTTGAGGTCTAGCATGACCGATGAGTTTGCAGAGGAATCAGTTTTGTGGGCAATCTTGGAGCAACGGAAATAACGACCGTTCAAAGAGAACTGACACTTAGTTCGTGAGGAAACAAGTGGCCACCTCTTTGTGAAGCATTACACAGTGATGATGACGCAGAGCAGGGGAATTCAAGTGGACAGAGGCAGGAGATCTAGAGAGCTGGGAAGTGGAAATGAACAGACAAGGATCAAATTGACTTTAAGCCACGAATAGATAGAGAGCAAAAAAAAGCAGAGAAAGAGAAGTAGCAAGCTGAAAGGTAGGAAAGAAGTGAACTGCAGAGAACAGAGAAGCTGAGCTGACCTGCAACAAGCCATGATGAGCTGGCAAACTCTTCACCAATTGAAAGGGCAAAGTGTACAAAGTTACACCCAAGAATTTAGGAAAAGAGCTTTGATTCTAGGAATTTCTTTAGAGTCACTTGAGACTCTATTGAAGTACATAGGTGGTCTACACAGCTACCTGAGGCACACTATCCTCATGTTTAATCCCACTAGTATAGATGAGGTATCTATTCAAGCTACGCATCTAGAAGCTAGAGGAAAGAATGGGAACCCAGAAGTTGGGGGATCGTCCAAGCCCATTACAAGCAAGAAGAAGGAGAAAAGAAAACAGAAATGGAAAGAGAGGAAGGCCAAAATTGCACAGAAAAGCAAGTCTTCATGCACTCATTGTAAGAAGGATGGGCATGATGATGAGCACTGTTGGATTCTGCATTCGGAGTTGAGACCTAAGAAGTTCGAAGGCAAGAAGAAGAAGACTGTTGTAGCTATTCAGAAAGATTTGGGGTCGGACTCAGGAGATGAAACAACCATTGTAGCCACAGGTATAAAAGGTAAAAATTCTGAAGCATCTACTAGTAATTCTACACAATCTACTAATAATGAAGAAAATGAGAGAAAAAGGCACGAGCTTTTCCATACTCAAGTTATTTCCAAGCATCAAAAGATTGATACTTTGTTTGATAGTGGCTCACAAGTAAATTTAATTTCTGAAGCAATTGTAAAGAAGTTGGGATTACTGACTACACCTCACAAGAAACCATACCCATTAGGGTGGTTAAGTGATAAAGCACAATTACAAGTGACTAGACAATGTAAACTTAAGTTTTCTTTTGAGTCAGCATTTGTAGATGAGGTTGAGTTAGATATAGTTCCTTTGGATATATGTGGAATTGTTTTGGGAAGTCCCTACTTGTATGATAGAAAAGCTATTTTCTATAGAGCTGAGAACAAGTATCTCCTTTTTAAAGATGGAATCAAATATATTGTGAGAGCTCATAAGCTCAAGAATAATTATACTCTCATAAACTCAGGGCAGATGAAACGAATTGTAAATTCATGCAAACAATTTTTACTGATGGTTGTAAAGGAAAAGAAACCTGATAAAACCAATGTATTTGAGGGCCGTGATGCCAAACAACAAGCTGATTTAGAAAAATTTGTTTCAGAATATGATATCATGTTTCAAGAACCTAAAGGTCTGCCACCCAAAAAGGAAATAGTGCAAGATATTAATTTATAGCAAGATGCTCCATTGCCTAGCATTGGAATGTATAGGTTTTCCGCTTTAGAGAATGCAAAAATCAAGAAGCAGGTGTAGGAGTTGCTCGAGAAGGGGTTCATCAGACCTAGCACATCACCATGTAGGTCTCCAATCGTTTTGGTGAAAAAGAAAGATGGCTCGTGGAGAATGTGCATTGATTACCGAGCACTAAATAAGATAACAATAAAAAATTGTTATCCCCTTCCTCGCATAGATGATCTATTAGATCAGTTAAAGGAAGCTGTTTATTTTTCCAAGTTAGAGTTGCATAATGGATATCATCAGGTCAGAGTTGCAGAACAAGATGCATGGAAGACTGCTTTCAAAACAAAGCAGGGATTGTATGAGTGGTTGGTTATACCTTTTGGCTTAACTAATGCTCCTACTAGTTTCATGAGAATAATGAATGATGTACTCAGACCTTTTCTTGATGATTTTGTTATTGTATATCTGTATGACATTTTTATATTCAGAATAACGTGGGGAGAACATTTAAAGCATGTTAAGTAGACACTAGATGTTTGAAAAGAAAAAAACTTTATGTTAAACTCTCAAAATGCAAATTTGGAAAAACATCTTTGAATTATATGGGACATATAGTAGGGAGTGGTGAATTGAAGATAGATCCCTCTAAGGTGGCAGTCATTGTAAACTGCCCTAAACCCAAATCTGATACTGAAGTTGGAAGCTTCTTAGGAGCAACACAATATTGGAGAAAGTTCATTTCTAACTTTTCCTTAATTGCAACTCCCTTACATGCTTTAACAGGATTGAACAAGGTGTTTCAGTGGCAGCAGAAAGCCTTTGACACCTTGAAAGAAAAGATTAGTACAGCACCAGTACTAGCACTGCCTGATCTTCAAAGACCATTTGAGATCCAAATGGATGCCAGTGACTATGCCATGGGAGCAATGTTGATACAACATGGTAAACCCATATGTTATCATTCTGAGACATTTAATTCTGCAGTAGTTAACTATCCCACATATGATAAAAGAATTGTATGCATTAGTACAAAGTGTGAAAAAGTGGAAACATTACTTAATGGGCAAAGAGACAGTTATACATACTGATCATCAACCCCTTCAATATCTACACTCCCAAACTAAGTTGCAGCAATCAAGACACTATAGATGGATGGATTTTCTACAACAATTTCATTTAGTCATCACATATAAAAAGGGCATACACAATAAAGTTGCAGATATGTTATCTACACCAATTATAAACGCATCTACTATACTTAAGCATAACTTAGTATTGCATGAGAGCTACATTGAACAATATTCTTAAGATATAGATATCAAAGATGTATATGCAACTTTAAGTCAAGGCAAATGAGTAGAAGAATTGGATTATCACATTAAGGACAAACTCTTGTATAATTATGGGAAGTTATGCATTCCACAAATTGAAAGAGTAAAGATAACTCGAGAAGCACACACTTCTCTAATATCAGGTCACTTTGGAGTAAGTAAAACGGTTGCATAGCTGCAAAGATTTTGTTATTGGCCAAAAATGAATGAGACAATTTCTAGATATGTAAGAGGGTGTACCATGTGTGCTAAAAGCAATCCCAACAATAGAAAACTAGGCTTGTACACTCCACTGCCAGTTCCTTCTCATCCTTGGGAAAGTATTTCCATGAACTTTATTGGAGGACTACCTAAATCTAGGAAAGGTCATGACTATTTATATGTTGTTGTGGATAGGTTCAGCAAAATGTGTAACTTGATACCTTGTAACAAATAGATTACAGCTGAATAAACTGCAAAGTTGTTCTTTCAGCATGTATGGGTTCATTTTGGATTACCCACTTCCATTGTATCTGATCGAGATTCCCAATTTGTTGGGAAGTTTTGGCCGAGTCTGTGGGAACTGATGGACACCAAATTGAAGAAAAGCACAACCTTTCATCCACAGACAGATGGCCAGACAGAAGTGGTCAATAAGACAGCAATCCAGTTGCTCAAAGGTTATTGCAGCAAGCATCCCAAACTTTGGGATGAACATTTGTGTTATGTGCAACATACTTACAACCAAGCAAAACATTATTCCACACATAGATCTCCTTTTGAGACCTGTTTTGGTTTCACACCAAGGTCTCCCTTGGATTTTTTCTTTGGTAAAGATATAGCAGTTGATGGACATAGTGATGTGGACATGGCAACCAAGTTCATTGAACAAATCCAAGAGATTCACCAGGAAATACAGGAACAACTGGAAAAGAGCCAAGCCAAATACAAGGCAAGGCATGACAAGCATCAGATGGAGCATAGTTTCCAAGTTGGTGATCAAGTCAGCTTGTATATCAGCAAAGAGAGAATGCAAGGTGAAGGTAAAAAGCTAAAGCCAATAAGGTTTGGACCTTTAAAGATACTTGAGAAAATTGGCGAGAATGCTTTTCGCCTTGATTTACCAGCTTACATGCACATCTACTCAGTCGTTAATGCAGACAGCTTGAGACTATTTGAACCTTCATTAATTGAAGATCTCGAAGAGCAGAGTCAGTTGCCTTCTATTGATGATCTATTAACTGAATATCTCAATGAATTGCAGGAAGACATAGTTCTGGATAGGAAGGTGAGGACAATGCGCAAGGGAGATGTTGAGTACCTCAAGATTGGACTCAAGGGTTCAAAGCCAAGCAGTGCAAAATGGATAGAGATTGGACAAGTGATACAACTATACCCTCACATAGTTGATGCTTGAAAACCAACTTTTGGTGGTCCAAAAGCTTTTTCAGTGGGAAGGCCGTGATCCGAATTGGATCCTTAAACACTCTTAAAGTTCCCTGAACTCTGTAAAACTCATATCGAAGTTTCAAAGTATTATGGATGACGAAGCTTATCAGAAATTACCTCTGAACAATGGAAATCTGTGTCTAGCAAGGAACAACGAGGACCCTCAGTCGAAGCGCGCAGACCATTGGCCCATGGTGACTGCGCACTGGCACAAATTGAAAAATGGGAGGTCAAATCCAAAAACAGAGGCAGTTTCTGATACGTGATCGGTCACAAGGAAAAGCATAAAACCGTACGGGAATCACCAATTCTGTGGGAAGGTGGGTCTCGTGCTAAAATCTGCAGGATATCAGAAGGGCTTCAAGTGGTAAGCGGGTTCGACCGAGTCCCACCTGATGCCATACACTGGGTGACATGCGTCCAGTGAATGAGAGAGAAAACCACTCACATCGCGCGGCTAAAGGTCATGCTACTTAACTGCGCGATATGGATGGAGACCGTAGGATCTGGAGGCTCCAGATCAACGACGGAGAAATGATCCAATGGATGACTGGATTCGACGGGGAAATAGGCTGAGTCATATAAGATTTAAGGTCCAGCATGACCGATGATTTGGCAGAGGAATCAGTTTCACGGGCAATCATGGAGCAACGGAAATAACGACCATTCAAAGAGAACTGACACTCAGTTAATGAGGAAACAAGTGGCCACCTCTCTGTGAAGCGTTACACAGTGATGATGACGCAGAGTAAGGGAATTCAAGTAGACAGAGGCAGGAGATCCAGAGAGTCGGGAAGCAGAAACGAACAGTCAAGGAGAAGATTGGCTTTAAGCCACAAATAGATAGAGAGCAAAAAAAAAGTAGAGAAAGAGAAGCAGAAAGCCGAAAGGCAGGAAAGAAGTAAACTACAGAGAACAGAGAAGCCGAGCTGACCTACAAAGCAAAGGCAGCATTGAGCAGGCTGAGATAGAGAGAGTTCGAGAGTCTGTGAACTCTAGAGAAGGCTTGAGAGGTTCAAGCAACTCTTTTGTGTATACTTGTCAGGTATTGAGTACCAAATTGGACTCATACCACTGAGACCAGTTGAGGTCGAGATTCAGTAAGGGGAGTCTGTGTACTCTAGAGACTTGGGGAATCCAAATACAATCCTACTGATCATCATCTGTTAAGTGAGACTCAAATTGAGCTCCTTATTGTAAAAACTCTGCTTTAAGGCACAATAGAAAGGCCACCATTGAAGGCTAGACCGAGAGATGGAGCCCAAGAGGATTGGGTGAACTCCTTATTAAATTTGTTGTGTTTATGTGTTTTCTTACTGTATTCTCTTACTGTTTCAGTGTCTATGTATTTTGCAATCTTATCGATCCATTGCATAAAATAACATAAGCACACCCCAGCACTTGAGTCTGTAATACCTTCATTATTTCTTTGAGGTCATTTATGGGTGATTTCAGATCAGTGTGTTGGGGCCAAAAAAGAGTTTTAAGCTAATAAACTCATAAATCTTGGGCTTTTTGGAGAATCAATGCTTGAGTATTTGCAAAGGGATAATGACAAGGTGTCAAGGATCTTGATTGATCTGGTTTTTCAATCCATTTAATTGGTTGCGACAAAATGAACTGTAACATAATGTTTCAATTCCTGGACTTCTAGGGCCATTTTGAGGCCCTAAACAATGTTTTTTTTTATGTGGCAAGGCCCATGTGATAGCCACGGGATCTAGTCTAGGCCCAGGTTGAATGTGTACTTCTCAAGTAGACCTTTCCAATGGGCTACTAAATGTGTTGAACATAAATTGTATGCAAAAGTTACAACCTTAGAAAACGTACCAACTAACCACATCAAGAACCATAAAATTTTTGGTGTTTCATCTCATAGGGGTTAGGTTTTTGGATGTTTAGGGTTTCCTCATTGCTACTTTATGTTAAAAGCAATGTATAGATGATCCAAATGGATCCTAGAATGCTCTCTAAGTCTTTAAAAATCGTTTAAAATATCAAAACAAATGCATGGGAAGAACCCTTAAAAACATCGGAAAACACTATCGGGAGGTGAAAAACACAAGAAAACAGTGAAAATAGAGCTATCGGCGGCTTAAACAATGAATGCATAGGACTCGTCAGATCTGGCCGATCAACAGTCCAGATCTGATTGGCAAATCGCATTCGGTAGTGGCAAGTGAAGGCTATCGGCGGAGACCACATGGTATACGCGACAACGATCAGCGGGGTCAACGAGGACCGTCAATCAAGCGCACAGATTGATGGCCCACGTTGCATCGCAACATTGTGTCGGAAAACAACAATAGAGCGCTCACCAAATGACCCGGGGTTATCGCGATATGCGATTGCGATCCATCGCATCGCGATATCGCAATTGGAAAACACAATAGAGCGGGGCTATATGCATACATATATATGCGATGCGATTAGCCGGAGCCGATGGAAATATAAACACCACTTCATAAGATTTGAGATCCGTCAAATAGCATTTTTAATGTATTTTCGTGTATTTCGTTTATTAAACAAAATACAAAGGGAAGCACCAATGTGATGAAACCCTAACCCGAAGGGGTTTGGGAATAAAAATGTATAATATTTCAAATCCGCCCAAAGCCATTTTTATGGGATATTACAATGTTTTAATGCAATTTTAAATACAAAGGGAAATCACGATACGCGGGATTTCGGGTAGGCCAAAGGCAGAAAGTGATTTAGGTCGGGCTCCGCCCAAACCCATACATTGGTTGCCACATGTCTAGGCTGAGGACAGAGAAAACCACCCTCATCTGGCGGTTAACCCCCATACGAAAGGGCCGCTCGAAATGAACCACAGCCGTTGGATTTGGATCTCCCAAATCAACTGTGGAAATGTGATATCGCGACTTATAGGCGGACCCGATAAGAGAATAGGATGCATTTATGAATATTTGAAGTCCGGATGAACAATGTTTTGGAGGATTTTCCGTGTTTTTGCAGCGTTTCTCTGTGTAAACAGAGAATGGTCGTTTCAAGGATTTCAAAGGCCCAATGCACTCATCCGTTGTAGAACAGGTGGCCACCTCCCCTGAAGGCATTATGCAATGATTATTTAACGCTAGAAGAGGGATTCGAGCAGACAGAGGTTGGGAGACAAAAATTCGAGAAGAGGAAATGAACAGGCAGCCCAGATTGGCTTTAAAGCCACAAAAGACAGCAGACAGAGACAAGCAGTAGTGCAGGTAGTGTTGAGATAGAGCAGCAGAGACAGAGAGTCAGTGAGGAGAGTTCGTGTACTCAGAAGAGACTTGGGGGATCCAAGTAAAGCCTTATTGTTTTGTATCTGTTGTGTGAAGCTCAAATTGAGCTCACTTTGTAAAAATTGTTTTGAAGACATAATAGAGAGGTCACCACTAAAGGCTAGACCAAGAGATGTAGCCCAAGAGTGTTGGGTGAAATCCTTATTAAATTTGTTGTGTTTATGTGTGTTGTCTATTATGCTTCTTTACTGCTTCATTGTCTATGTATTTCGCAATCTTATCGATCCATTGAACAAAGTCACATAGGCAAATCCATGCACATGAGTCTGTAATACCTTATTCATTGTCTTAGATTTCATTATTAGATCAAGTGGTATCAGAGCTTTAGGTTTTCTAAGGTTAGACAAGCTTGTGCTGGATTGTTGAATGCTAACTAGGTCAAAGCTCAAATAAGGAGAAGGAGAACTGGTTGAAGCTAACCCAAAAATAGGAAGAGTCTATCCTAGGAGGAAAATGGCAGAAGAAACTCCCTTGGAATCAGACTCTCGGTTCATGGACAGTTTCATGACCATGAGAGCCATGGTAGAAGAGATGTATCGAGAATTTAAGAAAGGTCGAGCCAAAGATACTTCAACCTCTAAACAAGACAAAGGAATGGAGGAACCTCTTCTAGATGGCCATTCATAAGGCAAAGGGAAAAGAAAAGAGCCTTCTCTATCAACAACTCCTTCTAGCCCTTTGATTAAATTATATGTAAAATTTGATTTGCTAATATATGATGGAGAATTAAATGTAGAAAAGCTAGATAACTGGATTAGACAGATTGATGTGTATTGTAGAGTGCAGAACATCGATTCAGAAAGGAGAAAGATTTAGCTGGCCAGCCTTCGTCTTGGAGGAACTGCCCTAGTGTGGTGGGAAGGCAGGATCCAAGCTAATTTGAAGAAGCATGGTAAAATTCTTTCTACATGGAGTGAATTTGTTTCTGCCATTAAAAAATAGTTCTATCCACTAGCTTATATGCAACAAGCCATGATGAGTTGGCAAACTCTTCGCCAATTAAAAGGGCAAAGTGTACAAAGCTATACCCAGGAATTTAGAAAAAGAGCTTTAATTCTAGGCATTTCTCTAGACTCACTTGAAACTTTGTTGAAGTTATAGTGGTCTACATATTCTTTTGAGGCACACCATTCTCATGTTTAACCCTACTAGCATAGATGAGGTATCTGTTCAAGCTACACATCTAGAGGCTAGAGGCAAGAATGTGAACCCAGAGATTGGGGGATCATCAAAACCCACTGCAAGCAAGAACAAGGAAAAGAGGAAGCAAAAATGTAAAGAGAGGAAGGCAAACGCTGTACAAAAAGACAAACCTTCATGCACTCATTGCAAGAAGGGTGGACATGATGATGAACATTGTTGGTCTTTGCATCCGGAGCTGAAACCCAAGAAGTTTGAAGGCAAGAATAAGAAGACTGCTGCAGCTATCCAAAAAGATTTGGTGTCAAACTCAGGTGATGAAACAACAGTCACAGCTACAAGTATAAAAGGTAAAATTTTTTAAGCATCTACTAGTAATTCTACACAAAATATTGACAATGAAGAAAATGAGAGGAAAAGGCATGAGCTTTTTCATATTAGAGTTATTTCCAAGCATCAGAAGATTGATACTTTATTTGATAGTGGTTCACAAGTAAACTTGATTTCTAAAGCAATTGTAAAGAAGTTGGAATTACTAACCAAACCTCACAAGAAACCATATCCATTAGGTTGGGTATGTAATAAAGCAAAGCTACAAGTGACTAGACAATGTAAACTTAGGTTTGCATTTGGGTCAACATTTGTAGATGAGGTTGAGTTAGATATAGTTCCCTTGGATATATGTGGTATTGTTCTAGGAAGTCCTTACTTGTATGATAGAAAAGCCATTTCTATAGAGCTGAAAATAAGTATCAACTCACAAAAGATGGAATAGAATATATTGTAAGAGCTCATTAGCTCAAAAATAACTACACTCTCATTAACTCAGGGCAGATGAAACGAATTGTAAATTCATGTAAGCAATTTTTACTAATGGTTGTAAAGGAAAAGACCCCTGATAAAACCAATGTATTTGAGGTTTGTGATGCTAAACATAAAGCTGATTTAGAAAAAGCTGTTTCAGAATATGATATCTTATTTCAAGAACCTAAAGGTCTTCCACCCAAAATGGAAATTGTACATGATATTCATTTGCAGCAAGATAGTCCATTGCCTAACATCGAAATGTACAAGTTATTCACTTTAGAGAATGCATAAATCAAGAATCAGGTACAACAACTGCTTGAGAAAGGGTTCATAAGACCAAGCACACCACCATGCAGATCTCCAATCGTGTTGGTGAGAAAGAAAGACGGTTCGTGGAGGATGTGCATTGACTATAGAGCACTGAATAAAATAACGATCAAGAATCGTTCCTCTTCCTCGCATAGATGATCTATTAGATCAGCTGAAAGAATATGTTTACTTTTCCAAGTTAGACTTGTGTAGTCGTTACCATCAGGTCAGAGTAGCAGAACAAGATGCATGGAAGACTGCTTTCAAAACAAAGCAAGGGTTGTATGAATGGCTGGTTATGCCTTTTGGCTTAACTAATGCTCCTGCCACTTTCATGAGAGTAATGAATGATGTAATCAGGCCTTTTATTGATGATTTTGTAATTGTATATTTAGATGACATTCTTGTTTTTAGTAAAACATGGGAAGAAAATTTGAAGCATGTAAAGCAGACTCTAGATGTTTTGAAAAAAGAAAATCTCTATGTTAAGTTATCAAAATGTGAATTTGTCAAAACATCTTTGAATTATTTGGGTCATATTGTAGGGGGTGGTGAATTGAAGATAGATCCCTCTAAGGTCAAAGTCATTGTGAACTAGCCTAAACCCAAATTTGCTACAGAAGTTAGAAGCTTCCTAGGAGGAGCACAATATTGGAGAAAGTTTATTGCTAACTTTTCCTTGATTGCAGCTCCCTTACATGCTTTGACAAGATTGAACAAGGTGTTTTAGTGGGGAGGCAAACAGCAGAAAGCCTTCGACACCTTGAAAGAAAAAATTAGTACAACACCAGTACTAGCAT
>APFE030689577.1:0-15447 GCA_000404065.3 Pinus taeda | reverse complement strand
TTTGTGCCTTCGCATACATTCTCCTGCACATTTCTTCCGCACACCTACATCTCGCACAACACTAAATCTAGATCTTTGAACATAGACAAGGATTCTCTTTAATCATAATACGAAATACCAGACAAAAAAATACCACAATACACTAAAGTATTCTTGGGCTAATGCCACCAACCATGACTTAATAGTTTATGCAAGTATATTTATATTAATTGGATTCAAGTCAGTTGATTTTGGTAGCAGAAATGCTAAAATCAAACACAATGGAAAATTCGAAAATTTCAATGTAAATAAAAAAATAAACATTACAATTCATTTGAAAAAAAAATTCCAATGCATTCAATCCAGCCATGCAAAGCAAGGAACATAAAATATCTTACAAAATATTCTATATATCCAAATACATTACCCACACATTTCTTCATCACACAACCCTCCTGCACAACGCTACATATTAATCAACTAGTTCGCTATCATATACAATGTATCCCAACGTTTAAATATAGACAAGAATTGACTTTGACAATAATACAAAATATTGGACAAAAAACTACTGCGATACACTAAAGTATTCCCCGGCTAATGCAAAAATGCCATCAACAATGAATTAATAGTTTATGCCAGAGTTGGCATCACATAAGATGACATATTGATTTCCAATTGAGCTTGAATGATATTTCCAACTTGTATTAGCTATATATAACAAGGAACATTACATTACATTTCTATGAGATAGACTTACCCCCTTGTCATGACACGCCACTGCCTAAACCCCGATTTGTCATGAATAGTGAATTAATAATGTATCCCAATGGATTTATGCTCATAATTTCATACTTTTCATATGATAATTAGACATGCCATTCAAATACAATTGAAAGTGGAGGATTTCATTTTATGTGACATCGACATTGAGGATAATAATTTATGTAAGGAAACAAAATATCGAACAATACTCCTATCTTTTAAACACATTCTACAAAGAGAAAATGTTACAAACTCTGCTATTCCAAATATGCAATCAATATTAACAAATGAGTTGTTTGTATCACTGCAAATAACTTTTTTCCACACTCTACTAACCATTTCAAATGCTTGCTTACTCATTTCCCTATATAGTCATGACCTACTACTATTTTGCGTGTGAAACACGTTACCAAATCTTTATATCAAAGATAAAGTTGGCATCCAGATTTTTTATCATCCCGATGTCTATTTTCATTAACCATTCTCATGTTAGCATGGATATCTCTGTGTCCTAACTTGTATGTTTTGTGAAAATAACTTCATATCACAAATTTTCTTGTTCATTATCACAAAAACATTTCCAATAACTCGTGGTTAAAGTTAACTAGTATATATGATTAATAGAAAACACTGCTACAGATAAATATTAGTCTTTTCAACATTCAATTCACTAAATATGGGCATGCGTAGGTCATCTATTTGCATATCATTCAGATTGTATCAGTATTATGCTGTTGCTTTTCCCAATGATGCCAGAATTGATTCAATTATAGGTTGCTTACGTAAACACGTGTGTGAGAATGAACAAACGTGGAAGTGATGTTTCCTGTCGGCAACAATAACTTCATTAAATCAACATTCTTCTAAATTTTCCATAACAATTTACACATAGTCATGATAACACTTGGAATTTCAATGCCAAATGAATTATACTAAATGTTTACAGATTCAATATTAACAGGGGTGAGATGTGCGCAAGAAATTTGCGGACGGAAAATTTATCCGGACAACTGGAACATTTCGAAAGAAAGTTTTTGTTCCTTTCTCTGCACACCCGTTCAAGCCAAATGATGACTATTGCAAAATGAAATATGAATTTTTTTCAGAATGCTTTGAAAATAAAACCCATAATTTAATGTATTATGAGATCTTGCTTTCAACTTCAACAAAATAATTTTTTGTATCATAAGTCCCCGCTGATTTTAGAAATTGATAAAGTTTATTATTAAATAAATTTGATTTTCTCATAATCAATGTTTCCTTATGCATAGATTTCATTGTGTGGAGGAAGCTTCCTCTGCATAATGAAATATTTCATTGTAAGCTTCGTACAATGAAAGCTCCACACAAGGAGCTTCACACAAGAAACAATTGATCTCTGAATTATGACTTCCTGGATGCAGTCATGTAAATGACATTGATATTTGCTTCATATATTCAGTATCATGATAGTATATATATAATATATAACTATAGCAATTGATAAAAATTATTATTAAATAAATTTGATTGGTTTCATAAGGAAATTAATTTATTAACTATTTATGAATTTTTGGGTTTATAGTTTTAATGAAAACTTTTATTTGTGCGGGGAATTAAAATTTATTATTAGATAAATTTTGATTTGGTCATAGGTAGATTTATTTAATTTATATTTTATGAATTTTAGGTTTATAGTTTTTTAATAAAAGCTTTTATTGTGTGGATGAAGCTTCCTCCGCACAATGAACTTCTTCAAATTAAAATAAAGATAAAATTCCTCCACACAATGAATGATTTGATTGTAAATTCTGAACAAGGAAAGCTCCATACAATGAAAAATACTCCTACAATTATGGTTCTCAGTTTGCATCGCAAGATTATGATCACAAAAACAATGTGTATTCTATACGTGCATTTTGACAAATTGAATATTTAATCATTAAATAAATATTTAAAACTTTGATAGCATTTTATATATGTGCAAAGGGCATATTTATGTAGAGAGTCTAGCATGAGTTTTTTAAATTCTTATTTGCTTTAAGAAAAGAAAATGTACATATGTATAACTAAATTAATTACAAAGACTAATTTAACATTGGACTTATGCGAATAATAACTATGGTTTTCACCAATGCTTTGAAAAAGATAAAAACCCATAATTAATGTTATTGTGAAATCCTGACTAACTTCTTGCCAAGAATAATTTATTGTATCATAATTCCCTGTTGTTTTTATGCCAAATTAATAATAATTATTATTAAAAACTTTGATTCTAGTCATGTTAAGTATTCATCTGTGCGGAGCTTTCTTTGTTGAAGATTGAGTTTCCTTTGCACATGAAAAGTTTTCATTGTAGCTCCACCATAATGAAATCTATGGACAAGTGAAACATTGGAGTTCACTGCAACTTTTTGAGGGTTTTTTGGAGAAATTCAATAAAATTTATTATTAAATAAATTTGATTTGGTCATAAAATTAAAGTTAAATTTGATTTGGTCAGCACAATGAAAAATTTCATTGTAAGCTCCGCACAAGGAAAACTCTACACAATGAAACATGCTCCTACAATTATGGTTCTCAGTTTGCACCACAAGCTTATGATCACAAAACCAATGTGTATTCTCCACATTCACTTTGACAAATTAAATTATTTAATTATTAAATAATATTTAAAACTTTGATAGCATTTTATATATGTGCAGATGGAAGATGTATATATAAGTCTAGCATGAGTTCTTAAAATTCATATTTTATTTAAGAAAATAAAATGTACAGGTGCATAACTAAATTAATCACAAAGAATAATTTAGCATTAACTGTTGCAAAATGACTATGTGCGTTTATTCAAAAATGCTGTTTGAAAAAATAAACCCATAGAACTGTATTTATGAGACCCTGCGTGTTTACAACTTCAAAAATAATTTTATTGTATCATAAGTCCTTTGTTGTTTTTAGAAATTGATAAATATTATTATTAAACTAAAATTATTTGATAATAATATTCAGGTTAAATTTGATTTGGTCATAGTCAATATTTCATTACGCGAAGCTTTCCTTGTCTAAAGATTTCAATGTGCAGAAGAAGCTTCCTCCGCACAAAGAAAGCTCCACACAATGAAACATGCTCCTACAATTATGGTTCTCAGTTTGCACAACAAGCTTATGATTTAAAACAATGTGTATTTTCCACATGCACTTTGACAAGTTAAACATTTAATTACTAAATAAATATTTAAAATTTTGATAACATTTTATATAAGTGCAGAGGGAATATGTATATAAAGAGTCTACCACGAGTTATTTAAATTCTTATTTGACTTAAAATAATAAAATGTACACGAGTATAAATAAATTAATTACAAAGACTAATTTAGCATTGATTATTGCAAAATGAAATATGGAGTTTTTGCCAACACTTCGAAAAATAAAACCCATAGTTTAATGCATTATGAGATCATGCTTTCAACTTCAACAAAATAATTTATTGTATCATAAGACCCCATTGTTTTTAGAAATTGATAAAATTTATTATTAAATAAATTTGATTTGGTCATAAAGTTAAAGTTAAATTTGATTTGGTCATAGTCAATGTTTCATTTTGTGGAGCTTCCTCCACATAATGAAAGACTCTTTCATTGTAAGCTCCACACAAGAAAAGCTCCACACAATGAAATAGGCTATATTTCCTCTACACTATGAAAATTGTCATTGTAAGCTCCACATAATGAAAACTATACATAAGGAACTTATTTAAATTAAAATAGAGATAAGCTTCCTCTGCACAATGAAAGATCTGAACCAAGAAAACTCCGCACAATGAAACATGTTGCTACAATTATGGTTCTAAGTTTGCTAGGTGAAAGCTTCTTCTTCCTCTCCACCTCCACACTTTGCACAATGTATCAACTTTATGGAGATTTGTTTAACCCCAATACGTCCTCCCTGCCCCCCTTGTTTACGTAAAGGACTTGTAACCATGTTAGTTTTGGCATTATTGGGTAGAGCAGTAGCATAATCCACAAAAAAATTATGAATTAAAGTCTTTGTTCCTAGTTAAAAATTAATTTCATGTTTGTGGAATAAACGTCCCCATCCTCCCACACATACCCCATCCTCCACACATTATTCCATATAGATTCACAACTCTATGCAACTATCTTCCCACACAACTAGATCTGTAAAAGTTTTAAATGAAAATGATTTTAAAATGAAATAATAAAAGATAAACACACTACCAATACTTATCTTGTTGTCAATTCCAGAGAAATAATAAAAGAAATTCCCCCCAATAACGTAAAGGACCTACTCATAACATTTTGTTAATGTTAGTGTTAGAGCACTCACTGAAAGAATGATCACTAAAAAAATACTTTTTTTATTTTAAAATGATTTTTTAAACACTAAAAAATACAAAAAATAAATCACCCTCTACCAATGAATTATGTCGCATCAAAGATCACTCAACCAATTAAAAATTAGAAATAAGCTTTCTAGAAATTAGAAAATTATTTTTGAATTTACAAAAAAATAGAAATATTTATCATTTTCCAAAAACTTTGGATAGAATTGCAAAAATTCAACGAAATAATACAAAGTCAACGCACTTTGACCACATAGTGAAAGCTATAGTCCCTGGTGAGGCAGGGACTAATAATAAGAGGAAAAAAAAACTTATTATTAACAACAGTCATTTTATATAAAGATTTTTTCTGAAGAAATCATATTGAAGATTTTAGTCCACATGTTTCAAACCAATAATTTTAATTAACATTAAGTTTTTTTTAATTGAAATTATTTATCAGTATAAATAAGTAAATTAAAAAAAAGTAAAATATATATAAAAATTTATATCCTTATAGTATTTAAAATAGTTGTAAAATTTAAATAAAAATTTGGATTTAATAATTTAGCATCTTTAATTAACAATGCTCTTTTCCTTAGGAATTACATACATACTTTATCATGTTATAATTGACAAAAAAATATGTTCATGGAACTAGTGATATTATAAAAAATGCATTGACAATAGAGTTTCCAAAGTACATATAAAGAAAATACTATCAAATAATGCCAAATATTAGAGGAGTCCGTAATCACCTATCTACAATCTCCCAAAAAAAATTCCCACCAATGTAAATAACCCCGGAGGATGTGATCCAACTAAGATTGAACAAAATTAGACATACTGGGATAAAATATGCTTCACTATTTCTACAACGATATGCACATAAAATATGCTTCACTATTTCTACAGGGTTATTGGCATAAAATATGCTTTACTATTTCTCATTATGAGGAAATAATATCAATCCATTCAAAGCAAAAATGACACAATCCAACACTAAAACCGCTTGTGCCGAGTAACTTTGGAGGAGAGACCTAGAAACCAAGGAATTACACAGAAATGAGAATAGAGATAAAAGGTTAATGCCATAATATTTTTCGGAATACCTACTTGAATGTTTTGCAAGGTGGCTTGAGATCTTTTACGAAGTGTGCTCAATCATGTGTGGAAGATGTACATTTGTAAATTCTACTAAATCATGCACGGCAAGAATTGTTGAAACATTAGAAAAGCCAAGGATGCCAACTCCAAGAGAAGAGTGATTGATATAAGTGATATTGGCATTTCTAAGAGTAAAGTTACCAAAGATGTCTCAGAACTACAGAGAACCTTAGCCAATTAGAGAGAAGTCAAAAAAATTGAAAAAAAAAGAAAAAGAGAATCATCGTTAACACATCTTGGGAGGAGGAAAAAAATAGAATTCTAAGCATAGCAGGTAAACACAATATGTGCTTTCGTTACAACACAATTTTGAAGGAGAGAAAAAAACAAAACAAGAAATATAAACACAAAAGGTAAAGGCTATATGTGATTTTCTAAAATAAGTGGTATAGTTCTATCAATATTATTAATAATAAATATTCTACAAAATTTAATCATTAATTTAATGTCTTCAATATTTTTTTTATGCAGAAAAAAATGAATGCATTAATTTAATGTCTTCAATATTTTTTTTTATGCAGAAAAAAATGTACTTTTCATTCATTTGCATAATGATTCAAAATTACATTTTGCATATACACCTTTAAGTGTATTTCAAGAAGTATTAAGTGCCAAGTACTAATAAATGTCTTCAATGTAAATGCTTTTACATAATTTCACATAAATAATCACATAATTTCACATAAACCAACCTAAATCTGTCTTAACTCTAAATCTATTAAGTGTCGTGAGGGATCAAATCTCTCCAGGTGCAAACCTCTTTTTGCCTTGCAAATCTTGAGGAAAGTTTTGCACCTCAAGAAATTTAATCCCTAATGGTGCTTCATAGATCCAGAGTCAAGACAAATATATGTTGGTTTCAATCATTCACAACCACATTTTCTTTTCCTTCATATGATTAATCTAATTTTTTTAAATATGTTAAATATGTCTAAGATTTTTTTACAATCTTCCTGCTCGGTTGCTATTCTTGGTGGCCCTGCAGCCCTGAGTGCCCCTAATCACTGACACCCTCCTTAGCGTTTTGGTGGCCTAGGGCCCTGAGTGCCTCTACCCACTAATGCCCTTATTCCCTTTCATTTGTCAGTCTTTCCCATGATCATCTTTCTCCCTACCCTCCTCAGATTTGTTACCCCTGATTTTAAATCTTGACTCTTTTTGCTCCTGCCGCCATCCTCTGTTTTGCAACAACACGCCTTTCTGGCTAGATGATCAACCATGACTAGCCTGGCCCATGACTGCCATTTGGCCTAGGAAATCGTTGCCTTGAGTGCCCTCATGTCTAATGGGACCAAGTTTCAGAAAGCTCATCCTTCCAGATTTTTCAAGAAGCTCAAAGATATTCTAAAGTTTGAAGTCTCTACCACCCAAGCCAGATCATGCGCCTTCCAACTATTTGAAAGGGGGTTGGTGGACCAATTAATGGGTCTATGGCCCTCTCCCCAGTTTAAGCACAGGTGGATACTTTTTTTTGGAAACTTCTAATCCAAGGTGAGATCACTTCCTCCTTATCTGGGAAAGAGGTTTTCACTTTTTTTTTTGAAAATAAGTCAAACAAGGATTTGATATTTAGGAGTGGGTCATATTTCATGGGTTCCCAAGGACTCTACCTTGATCCTTGGAGCCCTAATTTCAGCCCTGAATGTTATATTCCCACTTCTGTCCATGTTTAGGTAAAACCTCCCTTTCGCACCTCCATTGTTGGAATGATGCTACCTTTAGATGCATCGAAAATGCTATAGGAAAATAACTGTGTAGAGCCCCGTGAATGTATTTTTTACTATTCTCACATATGTGTTGAGTTTGACCTTGAAAAAAGGCTCTGCACTACAATTAATATCAACCTTGACAATTGATCCCATATTCAAGAAGTTTATTATGACCAAATCCCCTTTAAATGCAAAGTTTGTCATGTGTATGGAAATTATGCTAGAAATTTCCCTAAAAAGCAAGAGGATCAAGAAAAGAAAAGAGATTCAGGCGAGCAATGGAAACAAGAAAAGAAGAGGCATAACCCAAATAAGCAGAAACCTCCCCCAAAGCATCAATAAGAACATGAAAGCTAGAAAGAAAAAGAACTCTCTTCCCCTCAAATAAAGCTTCTGGTAATGAAGAAGGGTCAAGCAAAGCTAAGATTTCAGGAGGCAACAAATAAATTCGAAGCCCTAGTTATTGAAGAGGAAGAAGGAGAAATCCAACATAAAGAACCTCCAACACTAGATAGGAAAATTGAGAAATCCCTTCAACTGGAATATGGGATAGATCCCATGGACGAGCCTATATCCAATGCCGATCAAGATAGTAATCTAGAGGAACACTCATAAGAGGAAGAGGATTTCCTCTCTTCAAGAGAGATTGCAACCACTTTTCTATTCGCAAGTTCAACATATGAAAATATAAAGCAAAGAAAAATAAAGAATTTGAATTCCATTCACATAGATCAGGAAGGAAAATTGGCAGAGAAGTTCATAATGAAAATACTGAAAAAGAAAAAGAATTAGGCCACCAACATACTATTCCTCTTCATTTGGCAGAACTCAATGACTAAGGTAGCAAGAAAGGAGTTGGAGCACCCCATCCTAAAGGGATAACCTAATCTAAAAGTAAGTAATGATATTTTTCTTCTGGAACCATAGGGGCCTCAGATATGAAAAAAGAATGGTGGAAACAAAATCACTCATAAAAAAGAAAAACCCTCAATGTCCCTTCTCGAGGAGACAAAATTGGAGGAGAAGGAGATATTATGAAGGCATTGCAACATAAATATCTCCTTTATTAGTTCTAGGGGAAACTCAAGTGGATTATGCACTTTGTTGGATCCTAATCATCTCCAACTCCTAAAATCATTTAAGACAACACATTGGATTGCCACTTCCTTCCATATTATCGCTACAAATTAGATGTGCTATCATCAATGTATATATGATTGTTCACTTTAAAGAAAAGTAGGACTATTGGAACTCTCTCATGGGTCTCAAATACTCTAAATTTGGAACAATTGCATATTTGGAGGGGACTTCAATACCACCCTCCATCATAGAGAAAAAAGGGGGATTCATTATCTGTGACTCTTTCCAAGAACACATGAAGGATTTCATAAGCCATTTGCATCTGATAGATATTAAAACTTCAAGATACCACTATACTTTGAAAAATAAAATACCTAACCCAGGTAATATTGCTGCAAGTCTAAGCCATTTCTTAGTCACTGATGTTTTTTCTGGCTCTTAACCACACCCTTCACTCCTTCATTCTCCCTTGGAGTGACTCAGACCATCGCTCTATTAAGTTGGTTCTTTCCTCCCCATTTACATTAGAGGAAATTTGAGCCTAAAAGTGTCCATTATTATTATTTTTTTTTAATGTAATTTCCATGTCATAACATGTAAACGAATCAAAATCCTTTAAATCTAAAAAGAGGTACATGTAAATATTTTGGAGGGAAAAGAAGAAAAACAACCTCTTTTTCTCTCTCTCTCTCTTTCTTCTTCTTCTTCTTCTTCTTCTTTTTATTTTTTTTTTAAAATTGTATTTTTGGCTTATCTCCTTATAGGTTTACTCAAACTTTAAATATAGAAATCCATTGGATGCAGAATAAAATTCCACATCCAATGAGTACCAATTATGCATACTTTTGAGAAGACCCACATTAATAAAAATTGGAGATACATTAAAAAAACGTGTTGAACAAGTTTTTAAAATGTATCTCCAATTTTTATCAATGCGGGTCTTCTCAAAAGTATGCACAATGGATACTCGTTGGATGTGGAATTTAATTTGGCATCCAACGAGTTGATACACTTGAATTTGAGAAAACATATAAGGAGATAAGCCAAAAATACAATTAAAAAAAGTAGTTTTCTTATTTTCCGTTTGAAATTCATAACTCTTATTTTATGATTTTTCCTCTGGAGGCGACTTTTAGGCTAAAATTACCTATAATGACTATGGTCCAATTCCCTTCAGATACTCCTTTCTCTTGAACTTGTCTTCGAACTTTCGTGACTTAGTTGCCTCTTCGTGGCTCCCTTGGGTTGAGGGAAGCTCAATTTGTATCTGGGAATAAAAAATAAAAAGACTATAAGGGAGTATCAAACTTTGGATAGCAAGATCCAAGCCTAATAAAAAAGCATCTATATAGGAGATGGAATAGAAAATAGAACAAATATAGAGCTCTATGGAAAACAAACCAGTCATGGAGGCAATGTTACTTTAGGAAAAATACTCTTTTGTAAAATACCATTCACTTCCAAAAGAAGAAGAAGAGTATTTGAGGCTCAAATATCGTAGCATATGGCTTCAAGCAAGAGACATAAACACCAATTTTTTTCATAATCAAGGTAAAAAAAAGGAAAGGAAAAATAATATCAAATAAATACTGGTGTTGGGAGCAAAAATTGACAACTTTCAAAACATCAAAGAGGAAGCTACTACACATTTCAACAACCTTTATAGACATAGTGACCCACCTTCTAAAGAATATGAATCATATATTCTAGAGTAGATCTCAGAGTTGGTCATTAAAGATATGAACCTCCAGCTAACTCTCCACCCATAGAGGAGGAAATAAGTAAGGTAGTCTTATATTTTCATTCGAATAAAGTCCCCAACCCAGATGGATTTCCTTATCACTTCTACCAACACTTCTAGAATGTTATTAAAAAATATATGTGTAGAATGATCATATGTTCCTTAAAGAAACTCTGCATTGATGGAGGTATAAATTCATCTTTTGGTCTAATTCCTAAAGAAACTAATCCCTCTTCCCTTCATAGATTTTGTCCCATCTTTCTCAGCAATGTATCATATAAAATCATCTCCAAGCTTCTTGCAAATTGTCTAAAGAAAATCCTTCCTCGTATTATATCATAAAATTGAGGCTTTATCCCTGGGAGACATGTCATAGACAAAATTACCTTAGTTCAAGAGGTTGTTGACTTTAGTCAGACTAGAGGTGATCAAGGAATGCTCATCAAGCTTGATATGACTAATATTTTTGATAGAGTAATGAATAACTTACTGAATGTCATGAGGAAGATGGGATTCCATGCTAAATTTATTTAGTGGATCACTCTCTACATTAGCTCCCCTTAAATAGACCCCCTGGTGAATGGAAGAGTTGCAAATTGTTTCAAAGCCTCTTGACATCTACACCAAAGTTTCCCTCTATCCCCTTTTCTATACATCATCATGGCAGATGATTTAAGCTACCATTTGGAATTTGAAAAGTAGTGGTCAACTTCCTGGCCTTAGATATGAAAATTTCCAACCACTCTTAGTTTGCAGATGACACCATCCTTCTAGGTGGAGCTTCTCTAGTCATAGAAAGAAGATACAAATTAATTTTGGACAACTTTCACTCATCTTATAAAGGTTTATCCAAAGCAAACAAATCTCAAATCTTCTCATGGAACATATCTAGAGTCAAACAAAAGTAAATTGGAGAAATTCTTAGCTTTAAGGATGATGAGAGTTGGAAGGAATTCAAGTATTTGGGCATTCCCATCTGTCTTCAACGTTATTCCCCAAAATATTAGTAGAACAATCTAATGAAATAAAATGAAATCTGGAAGCTTAGGGAGCTAGATGGCTTAACTTAGCGGGTCACATAATTCTCATAAAAGAAGTTTTATCCACCATCCCCCTATATCAATTTTTGGCTCTTCTTGCTCGCAATATGTTCTCCACCACATTGGATTCTATGTTAGAAAGTTTATGTGGGAAGGAGGAAAAGAATCTAATAAAAAGTTCCATTTGGTCAAATGGGAAAATGTTGGAGGTCCAAAAATTCATGGAGGGATTGATATCCTGGACCCCATTCTAATGAACTAAGCCATTGGAGGCAAGTTGTCCTGGAAGATCAAAACTCATCCAAAGACCTAGTGGGTACAAGTATTCAAAGATAAATACTTCCTACATGGAAATGAAAGAGGTATTCACCCAATTTAGACATATCTCAATAAGGATCCATGATATAGAAGCTTATATCTTCTTCAACTACTCTCATTAATGACCATCTCAGTTGGATTCTAGGGAATGGATCAAAAACCCACCTATGGACTGATTCAATAATGTATCAATTTCCTCTCAAAAAACAAAGGAATTGTAACCCTTGGAAAACTTCATGTGCAATTATGGAAATAAAATTCTTGCTCATATTTCTAGATGGAATGATTCTGGTCACTAGATCAGGTGGAATATGGGTGAGCTCCCCAACAATCTCCAACCCCTTGCAGATATTCTGAAAGGAAAGTTAATGGGGTGTGCTTCCTAGAACCTGAATTCTTAAGTGACGCAGAAGCATCAACCCACCTCTAGAAAATCAACTAAAAAGATGAGCTTCTAGAAAGCATGCGGTCCGTGAGGATAAAGTTTCCTCAAATGCACTGATTTTCCCAATTTCTAAGGATCATAAGCGATTTTAGGGATTACATTGGGATATTTTTGAGAAAATTATGGATCCAAAGTGATCCATGACATGTATTTTCCTCTATAAATTTGTAATCCTTCAAATTATGTAAGAGGAGGCAAGTCATGATGTATTCATTCCAAGGAGCAGCCAAGGCCACAGAGGCTTCCCGTAGTATAGTTAGGTTTGAATATTAATGAAATTATGTATTTGTGTGTAATCAAAAAGTGTTTATGTGTTTTAATATTTGTGTTAAATCCTGTTGATTCACAAATACATGTGAATTGGGTTAGATAATAAGGACATCCTCTATCGTTCACTGAAAATATCGATGTTGATTATAAGTTACATTAACGTTTCATGTAAAATAACCATTGTACAAGTCCAATGTGAGGAGAATCGTTGTGTTTCCTTTCGACCTATGGATTTGTTTTACTTGCACGTATATGTGGTTGTTCGATCCTGCAGCTCCAAACAAGTTCACGATCATTTGTTATGAGATGGATCGATGGTTAGGAAGGGTGTTGAAACTCATATAAAGAAGCTACCCAATGATTTGGCGATTGATTGTAGGAGGATTCAGAGTTTAACCAAACGACGCTTGCAAAGACAACATGCATGGAGAGTTTAATTTCTAGTGCTTGAAATACACATGTTGACATTGTGAATGTCATCACTCATCACTAAGAGAGACCTGACATGCTAATTTGGAGATTTCAATTAAAAGAGAAAAAGGGCATTGGAAAAAGGATTAAGGGTTGACTATGAGCCCATAACCCACAGTTTAGGATCAAGAGCATAAAAATATTGAAAATGAAGAGACCCTAGATTTCCTTCGCATCAAAGTGGTATAAGATCACAATAGATTCTTGTATGTGTGGAGGAGAAGCGTTGTATGAAGGTACACATGATTGAAGATATGGTAAGATATTTGTTTTCTCTGTGCAGGTGGCAATAGAGGAAGGTGAGAATATCTTCAATAGCCTAGAGAAAGGAGTGCTCAAATGGTTCTAGAGGAAAGAACTAGGAAGATGCAAAAAGGCCAAACCCAGGAGAAAGTCTGGTGAGGTATCGTGTAGCAAGGTGGAGACTTGTTACTGAAAAGGTGTGTTGTAGGTTATAAATTTTTGTACCTTGGGAGTCTGATGCAGGGGCATCAACCCATCTCTAGAAAATCAACTAAAAATATGAGCTTCTAGAAGCATGCATGTCAATGAGGATAAAGTTTCCTCAAATGCATTGATTTTCCTAATTTCTAAGGATCATGAGCGATTTTAGGGATTACGTTGGGATATTTTTTTGAAAATCATGGATCCAAAGTGTTCCATGACATGTATTTTCCTCTATAGATTTACAATCCTTCAAAATATGAAAGAGGAGGTGAGTCATGATGTATTCATTTTGAGGAGTAGTGAGGGCCATAAAGGCTACCCATAGTATAGTTAGGTTTGAATATTAATGAAATTATGTATTTCTGTGTAACCAACAAGTGTCTATGTGTTTTAATATTTGTGTTAAATCTTGTTGATTCACAAATATATGTGAATTGGGTTAGCTAATGAGGAGATCCTCTATTGTTCATTGAAAAGATCGATGTTGATTATAATTTAGATTAACGTTGCATGTAAAATAACCATTATGTGAGTCCAATGTGAGGAGAATCATTGTGGCTCCTTTCGACCTATGGAATTTTTTTGCCTGCACATATATGTGGTTGTTCGGTCCTGCAGCTCCAAATGAGTTCACTATCATTTGTTATGAGAGGGATCGATGGTTTGGAAGGGTTTTGAAACTCATATAAAGAAGCTACCTGATGATTTGATGGTTGGGTGTTGCAGGATTCAAAGTTTAACCAAACGACTCTTGTAGAGACAACATGCATGGAGAGTTTAATTTCCAGTGTCTGAAATACATATGTTGACATTGTGAATGTCATCACTCATTGCTAAGAGAGAATTGGCATGCTAATTTGAATATTTTGGTTAGAGGAGAAAAAGGGCACTGCAAAGAGAATTAAGGGTTGACTATGAGACCATAAACCACAGTCCAGGATAAATAGCATCAAAACATTGAAAATGAAGAGACCCTATAATTTGTTTGCATCATGAAGATAAGCTTGGATGGAAATATTATATTTATAAAGTCAAGGATGGATGCAAATAACTTGTTTTTGCTTCAAAAATCCTCCCATAGTCCTCTCCTTGGAAATACCTATGGAAACCCAATACTATACCTAAAGTGAATACCTTCTGCTCGCTCCTCTCCCATATTTTTTTTTTTCTTTTTTAACTTTTGAAAATATTAGGAAAAGGGTATTCAAGGCCCCTCTCATTGTCCCTTATGCGAGCAACAAGAATATTTGATCAGGGTGAATGCATGAAGATGGGTTACACTTTTGGGTCAAATGTGGTGATGAAATTTCAAAATTTTACTCTTTTATTGAATTGAAGCCGTCAAAATTCATATAAACATTTTGAATTTCAATTCAGAGTACAAAAAAAAATTGTGGAGAGTTACGTTTTTGTCCTACTCATATTTTTTGCAAAAACATTTAGTGTCATATAATCTGTTAATTTTCCATTAAATGAAATGCCCATCCTTGCAAATTTTTGTACATCTTAAGAGGTATGTGTGTGTTCACGTAGCATAACTTAGTCTAAAATGTGTATTTTTTTCATATACACAGAGAGAACTAAGTTATGCATATTAATTTTTTATTTTTTATTTTTTTATTTTTTATTTTTTATGCAAAATTATATTTTTTATTATTTTTTGAAGTTGGCAAATTAATATTTCAATTGAATTT
>APFE030689575.1:193766-247268 GCA_000404065.3 Pinus taeda | reverse complement strand
ATCCGCAAACTGTAAAGCTGCCGTTTCAGGAGAATTCGGTTTGTCAAAGATTTCGTCATGTAGAGCTTTTCAAGCTTTGACCACAGGCCTGCAGCGGTTTTCTCTGACACAATGTTAAACAGAACATCGTCCGCCAGACATAACCGAATTCCGCTCAGAGCTCTAGCATCCATCTCATCCCATTCATCCTCCATCATGGAAGCAGGTCTTTTGTTTTTCCCCAACATTGCTTTCGCCACACCTTGTTGAACCAGCAGATCGTGCATCTTCACCTTCCAGATTTCAAAATTATTCTTTCCATTGAATTTCTCAATTTCGAACCGGGCACTTTGATTTTTGGCCATCTTGTATCAGCAAAAAACAATAATCTCCAATATCCAACTAGCAATAAAAAAAATTGCCTATGCCTTCGATTTTACACAAAAAACTGCCTATGTCTTTGATTTTACAAAAAAAACTGCCTATGCCTGATTTGTCTTTGTCTTTAAATAAAACAAAAAACAAATAATATTAAAAAACCCCATTACATTTTAAAAGCCACTTAATATTGAAAAACCAAGTTACATAGTTTAATGGCTTTAAAAGTACATACGTACTCCTCCTAAAAAATAAATCCTTTTAATGGCTTGAAAAATAAATGCGTACTCCTCTGTGCTTCTATTAAACTGCCATTTAAAAAAAAAAAAGAAATGCTGTCACTTGAAAACTGCGTCTTTTAAATCAATGACTGCTGGTTGTAACCATCGATTCAATACATAACTAAATGGCAGCCTCTCAACCGAGCATATTTGGTGACAAACGGCAGCTCTTAGGTAGTGAACCCCGTTACAAAAAACGAAACGACTATGCAGGTTACCAAAAAATGACACACTTCAACACTGGGCACTGATCTGATATTTAAGATTTATGCGGTTTCTTTTCGGTGAACATTGATCTACGTTTTTTTGACTGCGCATATTGAACACCAAAGACAAAACTGAAATACGCCCATGCAATTGCTGTTTCAAATATATAGCCCCGCTGTTTAATCTTTAGCGCACCAGCAGATATTTAAAAACACCAGCGATTTAAAAAACATACCCGGTATAATTCCGCAGCAACAGAAATTTAAAAAACCAGGTATAGCAGTGCTCCACTGCTCTGAACGCACCAGCATTCACCTCAGCGACTGCTTCTCACCACGCTCAGCAAACCGCACCAGCAGCTCAGTCTGCACACGCTCCAGCTCCACGATCCAGGCAGCCAGTCTTTAATCACCTCCAACATGCTCTGATACCATTTGTTGGAATTCAGGCACAACAAACTAATTAAACACACAGTAATTTACAGGCACATAAACACAATAATTAACGTGGTTCACCCAACCAATCTGGGCTACGTCCACCAAACATAGGCATCAGGAATATATTAATCAAAATTTGGAGATTACATCAATGAAACTCTCACTCTCTCTCCCAGCTATCCGTATGACAACCTATTTTATAGTAGAGAGAATCTAACTGCTCTCACATCAAATTTAGGATGCATTAATTTGCTCCCAACAACCTGGAGATAATCCAGCAACAGATTTTCTATTGTTGTCAACTACAGAGATTTCTGCCTATTTCTCTTCAAACAGAAAATCTCAACCATGTCGAGACCGAAACCAATCCCAACCAAGGAGACTGTGAAGTACAAGAAGGGCAAGCAGCCTGCCATATTGGTGCATGCCTCCCCAAGGCAAAACCCACCAAAACCCACTGCACAGGAGAAGGGCAAGGCCATAAACTTAGAGGCAGAAAAGGAGGATATTGAAGACATCCCAATGGATGATGAGGATGTGGGAACAAAATTGGAGGAGGTTGAAACCCAGGGTGTGAACCCTACTACGTGGTTGATGGAGTATGTTCTTCTATGCAAGAATAAGTCCAAGGTCCTAAAGGACATTGATGAGAGTAAGACTCCCCTACAAACCCCTCTGCTACCAAATGAAATTGCTTTCGAGGGTTCACGTTTGGCATGGGTGTTGAAAATGAAGCTTGAAGACTGGGGCTTGGTGGACCACAAGATGTTCTTGCAATTGGTGATCAAGTAGCTGATTCGCCGCACCATAGACACAAATACAGGGATGACTACATTGGAGTTGCGGAAGTGGCTCAGGGGAGTAGAGAAGGCAGGGTTGCTCAACCTGCTTTGGGTGCCACACTATAACTACACCCCAGCGATAGTTTCGGTGATCAAGCATTTGTTGTGCTTGGTGCATGATGGGTGTCTGTGGCTAGAGGAGCCAATACCCATGACAGATATGTTAATTCACTGACTAATGTGTCTGTTGTATACAGGTGAGAATCTAGCAATGATCTTTGGTGGCAAGTTTGTTGAGCAAGCTCTCGTAGAGTCAATGACGTAGAAATTCAAGTTGGTGAAGAAGCCACATGGGTACAGTATCTCCAGCATCTGCAACCCCATTGTGAAGGTAGCAGTGCAGATCCTTGCAGGGAAGGTGATGCAGAAGTGTCGTACTGACGAGGTGTCAGTGCCTATCATCGCACTCGTATAGCAGAAGGATTCCAATTTAACTGCTCAAACTACCTTCGTGGAGAGTTCTTGACAAATTTCCATGAAGCACAACATTAAAGCAAGACATTCCACTACGCGTGGCTCTTGTTGTCGATTTTTCTAGTAGCGTGGGAGCTACCAGAGGAGATCCAGTTCCATTCAGTTGCACAAAACCTCGCTAAAGCAGAAAAGTATGCTTCATTGTCGGTGACCAAGGACATGCAACAAGTTTGGGACAACAAGATCTTCTGGATCTTGATGGAAATGAATATCAGGATGGCCATCAATCGCAAGCTGTAATTGTCGCCCATGGTGTATGCTACCATGCAGAGCTATGCTGAGTTCAAATATGATTTCCATTGAGTATTTATCAAGGCATGGAAGGACCCTAAGCAAAAGTGGTATGACTTGCCGTATCTGGCCACAGACGATGCCATCAATGTGGCGCTCGATTAATGGCTGGTGGAGTGGCACACTACCACAGACTTAGCAGTCAGTGGAAGCAAGTCCGTCGCACAGAAGAAGAAGGAGGAGGCCAAGCTGAAGATGGTGCAGCTAGTTGAGAAGAGGAAAAAGGAGGCCACTAAGAAGGCCTAGGTAGACCAAGGAATACTGGAAGCAGGAAAACAGAGTGGCATAGAGAGGGGCTCTAACAAAGGCATGCGATCGCCTTCACCTGAGACCAAAGAGGAATACACAAAGTAGCATGACGCGGACCCTTAGTAGACGTCCGCCCATACTAAGCACCTAAGAGAGGTGGAAAAGGGAGGGTCCAAAAAGAAATACATGTCGACGAAGACCTTGTTGGACCCTATCACACTGACAGAGGGTGACTTACATGACATCAGAGACATAGTCAGAGATGTCATCGTGAAGGCCCTGCAACAATTTAAACAATAGCAGCAGATCATCCTAGGGGCCATCCAGACCGGATTGCAGGAGTTGCAGACCCGGAGGCTGCCGATATGCTGCGTACGAAGGCTTCTAGTGTGATAGTGCTGCTGGATGGAGCACTGACCATGGAAAATGAGGCTGACAGGCCCATTTTCAACGTCTTGAAGGGAGTTGGGTTGAACTTGGCAACGCTTCAGCGTGAAGCACTCCACCTCTTGTAGGATGGAGTAATTGCAGAAATGAGGGCCCGAGAGCACTGTACCCTCTAGGTGAACAAAAAATAGTGGATCAACAATGAAAAGATGGCCCTATAGAGAAATGATGCCATCACCGCTGAGGTTGAGGAAACCAACCAGAGCAAGAAAATCATGCAAGTCATTGTGGAGGCATGCAGAATGTTCCCAGAGCTGGCCATTCCGGAGGAAGCGCCAATCGAGATCCACATCTGCAAGTTGGCCACAAAGGTATGCGACACTCGGACTGAGATGGCGCTGGTTCAGCTAGAGTTGAACTAGAAAATTACTGAACTACAACTAAGCGCCCAACCCCCCACATTGCCAGAAGTAAAGGAACATCGGGCGACCATTGCCACAGAAGCAATGACGGCAGTAGAAAGTGCAGTTGATGACTACACACAGTTGTTCGAGCAATCATTTGAGGTCCTGACAAGCTTGCAGCAGGACCCAAATGTACAAAAGCTAGAGATGGAAATGCGCAAGCTACAACAACGTGAACCGTCACGTTGACATAGAGGCTAGCCACGCTGCACGGGGCCAAGCAGTTGAAGGAACAGTTGGATGTAGCACTGCGCAAGGGAGCAGTGTTGAAGGTGTGATTAAAGCCCTAGTTACAGGAAGCTTGTGTAGTCACAAGAAATATTGAAGGCAAGCTTGGGACTCTAGAAGTGACACAACAAAATCTCCAGGGTGACAGCGCAGGAGCAGTGATCGAGAAGGTAGTGGAAGATGCAAAGTAGGAGGCAACTCACTGCACAACCGAGGTAGTGGTCATACGGGTTGAGCTGGATAGGCTTCATGCAAATATCTTCGTGCATACTGAGTGACTCGAGGGTGAGTCATGATGTTTTTGTTGGGGGCCTGTTGGGAGTGGGATCCCCCAAGGGAAGTTTTGTGGGTAAAAGCCCATGTTTGAGTAAATTTTATAATATAATTGTAAAGAATCCACATTATGTGGTCACATAGCACGAAGGTGTAATGTGTCATAAAGTGTAGTCCACCCTTAGTTTTGAAGAGTAAAGCCAGTTGTAAGAGATCTACCCATGGTCCGCGGACCATGGGAGTGTATAAAAAGAGCTAAGCTCTAAGTAGTTTTAAAACTATAAAATGATAGGACATGGAATAGAGTCATAGCTTTGAAGTAAGAAGTCTAAGTCTTGGGTTGTAGTGTAGGTAGAGGCTCTATAGTTGAGTGCACAGAGGCCTAGGGTAGAGTCCACAACTGAGTGCGCGGACCCTTGCAGCTATGTGCGGAGGGTGGATAGAGTCTGTAAACACTTGGAAGATATTAATAAAGAGACATATTCTACAATTTCTATTTCTTTGTTCTGTTATTACATCTTGATATGATATGTATGAATTCCTTTCATTATGTGTATATGATGTGCAAATGGCTACAATTACATTGAATAATTGAATGTAGTTACAAAGATTTGTTTACGCGATGTTAACTATAATTGTTTGATAAGATAAACAAGTCACTAAGAGTAATTTGGGAATCTACACGGAACACTACCATAGCAGCGTGAAAGCACCTAAGCAACTTTCTAGGGCTGCGTGAAGGTTGATAATACCCTTTCGTGGAGGTATTAAAGGATAGAAAAAAGGGCTTGTCTTGCAAGCCATAGAGCAAAGTAACTTGCGTGAAGGCAGTGATAGAGGGAATCAAACGACATCACAACCATCTCAGGGTGTGGAAACTTGGTTCCATCATCCTCCCATATTGCCTCGGGTGAGACTTCAGTCCGTGCTCCATGGGCTGATGCCGAAAGGGCCAATAGTGTAGGGATTTGTTTGGCTAATTAACTTTAAACTTGGGTCAGCCCCCCTCAAGCCAACAGTAAGCACTAAGAAAAGTGGAAACTTTTTAGAATCTTGGAGAGACATTCGTATTGTTAACCATGGAGAAAATTTTAGGCTGAGGTGAAGTATGGGCTTTGGGGTCAGATTATGTGAACTGATAAACAATGATGATCTTTCCATTGTGGGGAAATAACATCTTACAGTGAACTGGAGATGGGAGAGCTGGCATGGCATAAGTATAAATACAACCTATAACGATTTTATTTTCTAGGGGAGCATCCACGACTTCAATGTCAATATAGATAGTCTTACCAAAAAGTGTGATAGGGAAGTTGTGTTATAAACCAAGGGGTTATGAAGGATGACCATCCCATGCCTAAAGAGTGATGGTGGAGGAGGATAGGTTAGGGGAACCAAGTTGCTTCCAAACATTAGCATCCATCACATAGGTGGAGCCGCATTCATCGATGATACACCACTGAAAAGTGGCGTTTATAGTGGAGACTGGTATTTGAAATGAAATGGATGAAGGTAGGGGAGGATTTTCTTACTTGTCAACATGAAATAAAATCGTAAGATTGTTTTGAGGATCCACGACACCCAAGGTAGATAGTAGAGCTTTAAGTTGGTATGGGCATATCTAGAGGACTTTCAATATTGACATGGAAACAGGAGATTGTGCCAAGTCATCTACTATGCTATATGTATGGGCTTCTTTGGCAAAAGCAGAATTTTGATGTAACGTACCTTTGGGGATATTGGGATAACCTTCAATATTAGACTGAGGGATCTGTAAGGTAACATTGGATGACGATAGAGGCTTAGTGGAGAGCTTGGGTTGAGACTCAATCACTGACTTAATAGATGGCTTGTTGTATTGGTGTGATCGAGTCTAAAAGTTGACTTACTCGATATTGAGCTCGTGATAATTCATCATAAGAATCTGATAATCATGGTGATAAGATGGGGGAGTTGGTTGATTTTCCTAACCTTGTGTAAGATGGGTAGCTATATATCCTTGGCGAGAGAAAGGATTGGTAAGCACTACCGATTGAGATGAGGCACAAGGGGGAGGAGGAGTGGTGGGTTGCAATCCTTAAGAAGTTGCTTGAGCTTCCCATACCTGCTGCATCTAAGGTGAAAGAGGACACTTATCGGTATAATGACCATATATGTTGTAACAAGCACAAGGCTTTCTCATATGAAGGCCCTTGTTTTGCCTGGGTTGATCGCCCTATTGTTGGGTTGCGGGATTAGGTTGAGGACCCTCAAGGGAATTGGATGGAGGACCCTAGCTACCTTGATTACCTTGAGATTGTTGGTTCTAATTACCCTTTCCCTTGTTCCGTTTCTTGGGGTTAGGGGGATTAGGTCCACTCTGTTGAGCATACACTTGACCTTGTGGAGGAGGTGGCTATTGTGGTAGAGGAGGAGCAGGCATGGGGGGCTGGGGCATTGGTGTCGAAGGGGCTGGAGCACTAGGAGGTGCATAATAATCATAAAGAGATGGGGCGACATTGGGATAAATAGGAATCACAACAACTGGACCTCACATTTGTTGATGTGGATGGGGATATGCATATGGTGTGTTGGGACCTCGATAAGGGTTTCCTAGTAGGTGATTTGGTGAGGGATAATTATGAGTGGAATTGGTCCCTCCCTGAGGTGGACGATAACTAATATGAGGTGGAGAATATGGTTGGGGGTGTGAAATGGTTCCAACTATGATATCCGCAACATGATATGCCCCTAGTGCATAGGAAACACCAGGCCGAGGAAGATCAGGGATGATAGTGTAAACATAACCAGACTAGGCGTAGATCAGATAAAATTTGAAGGCTACTTGGAGTGCCTCTTCCTTAGACTAGGGGAATTGTGAGCCAAAAATGATCTAAAGAACTAATCATATAGACTCAATCTTCCAAATCAGGAGCTCTAGAGATACTCCTCCTTCTACATCATCCTTGAACATGGTCAGAAAGGCGAGTGGCATAAGTTCCACGGAAAGAAGTCAAAAGTTTGGCATCAGTATCATAACGGAGAGGTAACTAGAAATATGATAGAAATGTTATGGAAAGAGTCACAAAAGTGGAACGAGTGGCTCTAGGTTGATTGACATACCACTTAGCAATAGCTCCAGTGAACATGCATTGGAACAAATGAAGATGGATGGTGTCTTCAATAATGGAATTTGATGAACACCACATGTGGATGGAGCAAACATGATTCGTTGGATCTTCTTCAGGATTACCTTCAAACGTTGGTATGTCTGAAGGGATTTTAGTAGCCATAGCTAGCCAAGTGGAATTATGGGGAAGAGGATCATTGATAAGTTGGCTAAAATTGGGGAGACTTAAACCAACCATAAAAGGAGGCAACGGAGTAGGAGTGACCACACTAATGGTGGTTCTGTTGGTGGGGGCACCTTCGTTAGTACCTGTGTTACCACCTTGGGTTCTCGCACCCACATTGGTGCTTGACATGGTGGCAATACGGGGTTGTGAAGATGGAACCAAAGGATGAACTATATGAATCAATAGAATTAGAATCAAAATTATGATTTAGTGGAGGACTGGGAGGATGAACTTTAACTTGATGGGGAGAAGTAATATGTCATAATCAGAACTAAGGGTGAAGACCTCGAATTCAATGCAACAAATGCCTAGTGGGCGTAATGATTTATAGATAATAATGATCTAAGAACTAAAGGGTGATGATAGAAATAAAATATCAACAAACACCAAGAAAACAACTAATGCAGTGGTGCCAAGTATAAACTAACTATTTTCATGATGTTACTCTAATACAAGCAAACACATCCTATCAAAGAAAAATACCTCTAGCCTATAGGTGATCTAAATCTTGAAAATCCTATATCTACTATTTCATATGGCCTTCCAAAAAACTTCTTACTTGACGAAATGTCATCCATGCAAGCAAAGTTGTCCAGAAAGAGGTAGGGTAGAGAACCAACTTCTTCCCATAGCCAGTCCTATATGGTGTTTTCCTAAGATTGGTCACTACGGTAACCTTAGTCCCATGGTGGTGGTTGATTCTTTAGCTTCTTGGTAGTTAGCCTACCAAACGGATTCCCTACCATAGGTTGGGTAGCCCCGAGGAGAATTTCTTGCATGATGACCTGTCCTAACCCCCTCTAAATCGAGTTTCTGATGCACTCTGTCTTTGGACTATGGAATGGTGGAGGATTTGAAGCTCCCCAATATGTCAACTTTTATGCCTCAATGAAAGTGATCAATGGGTGTTACTAGAAGCCTATCCTACTGATATTAAACCTACACTACAAATGGTGCCCAAGTGCGCTTAATTTATGTGTGTTCACTTGTAAAGGTGTAGTGTTTCATGTCATGGCTTGGTGGTGTTAACCAAGCTCACATTCGCTTACGGTGTGAGTGTTTGAAAATAATGTGTCAAGTGGATTAGTTAATTAAGCATTTTTTCATGATACCATGTGTTGCTGAAATTAAAATGCTAAAATACTATAAATAAATCTAAAAATGACATAAAATAAACAACCAATCAAGCACACAAAACCCCACTGAGAAGGAATACTATGAAGCTAATAAGGAGAGGGAAAAGAAGCTAATAAAAGACACATAAACATGTATAAATGATCTAATATCAAGGGACTAATATCTAGAGGTGCTAATCCATTATAAATGGTGTAGACAAATATAAAAAATCAAAGGCAAAAAATGATGCAGAGGATAGGAGTGAAGCTTATAAAACCTAGGATGCTCAAAGGGATCCTAAGGGGGCAAAGACAAACCCAAAATCTAAAGTGAGAAAATCTAAAAGAAGCCTATCCAAAAGAGTTGAAAAGTAATGGATTTGACTCTAAAAAATAGTGGTTGAAAATGTTAAAAACCCTAGTGTCCTCACTTAACAAATCTCTTCCTAACAATGTGGACATCCACTCTAAACCCTAGGGGGTTTTTTCCTTCCTCAAAGAGACAAATCAGGTGCATCTCGGCCTAGGGGGGACTAAAAAAAGAGGTGAAGTTGTTGGGTTCCTATAATTCTAGTGATTACCCCATTACTATTGTAGTTATACCCCTTATTTATATTGTTGTGCCCCTATTACCCACATATTGTTATTTCTGTGCCCCATAGAATCCCTCTATTATTATTTTTGTGGCTTTATATTATTATTGTTAGGTCGGCTGGATTATATTGTGACTCCTTAGACTCCTATATATAGAAAGGAGGTTTTGTCATTTGTATCATCCAAGAATTGTTCATTTATGTAATGTAAAGGAGGTTGCCCCCTCGAAGAGGCTGAATTCTAAGTCGTTGATCTATCTTTTATATCTTTTCTTGAGCTGGTTTCATAACAGTTTCCAAGTCAATAATGTCAACTCCATGATGAGTGTAGTGCTGTTGTGGCTCCTCATGCTCAACAGATTGAAATCTCCTTCCTGCTCATCACTAAGATCCTTTTCTTGCACCTTTTCCTTACCCTTGTTTTTTCCCTTGCTTTTCTGCTCAACCTGTACCTGTTTTGTTGAAGAAGAAGGCATAGCCCCTTCCACACCTTGTGGAGATAGCATTTGCCTATGGCCTGATGAAGAAGGCAAGACCCCTTCCACACCTTGTGGAGATAATACTCACCTAGCAGCTACAAAACGTTTCCTAGTACCCCTCTTATATGTCACAAACACTGGCACTCCAACAGTTTTAGTCTCTTTGACATTTTCATGGCATGAAGGTCCACCTTGTTCATGATGTATTGATAAAAAGATTTGTGGGCGTTTGAACATATCATGAGAAATGAAAGTCTCCCTTGGCATGTTAAGAAGGTTCAGCTAATGTAGAACAATGATTTTAATCAAAGAGTAATGGTAAATGCTATTCAACTACTGGGGGTATGGCTTCCTCTTTTCAATATGTGCCATCATCTCAATGTTTCTGAACATGAAGTAAGGGATGTTCATCATCTTTACTCTAGTGAAATGCATGAGAAGTATAATGTAGTAGGCATACAACTGAGAGAACCTACCTTCACAAGTGAAGTACTTGATAATGATTTTCAACAATGGAGCAAACTGGTCTTCCAAAAACTTGAAGTGGAATACTCTCTTCATTTTGTCTTTGTATCTAGCCTTGATGTAAGGCTCATAGTACTCCTCATCAATATCCTGACCTTTTTTCCAATTTTCACCCACATCTACCTGTAGCCTCTAAGATGATAGCTGGTGATATGGTGAATGCTATTCTGGCAAGGGTTACTTCATTATTGTGCAAATGTGTCACAAATAGCCTAGCCAACTCATGATGAAATTTGACTCTTTCTATCATCTCACAAAAATCGAAACAAGACTGGTGTTTAAAGCAAGAAATGGCAAGTGGACAGGCTTGCAACTTGCTCAAACTAGTGGGCTCCTCTCTGATAATCATTCCTCCTTTATGAGGCTTCCTTTGCTGTATGTTTCTCTCCCTTGAACTCTCACTAAGGGTTTCTTCTTCAGACTCATACTCACTGTCTCTTTCCATTGCTTTTTTGTGGCTATGAACCCTTGTGGTTATAATAGTGAATAATATAGTGAAACACAGTGGAGGAATGGAATGAAGATGAGTATGAAGATATTTTTAGGGATGAGTAGGGTTTTAGGGAGAATGGGTAGGGTTTGGTAATGTGAATAGGCTTTGTGGGGTTTGGGAAGAGTGTAAGTGGAAATGTGGAAAATGCAGGAGGGGAGTGGGATTTAGGAAATATATAAATGGGAATGGGGTTTAGTTTATGGAATCATGGAAAGGATAGGGTAAATAAAACAATGGAGAGATGAGGCAAACAATGGTTTCACCCTAGAAGCTAGGGTTCTAATTTTAAAAAGTTCTAAATACCAAGCTTATCAATCAAAACCCTAGATCATATGATATGATGATTGTACTTACTTGCAAGAAAGTGAATTGATGACTTTGAGGTAAATTTGGCAAGTGTAGAGCATTTTGAGTGATCTGGAGCTTGGTTGGGTAGGTGCGCAGTGCCTCACATAGTTGTGTAGCACATCACATAGGTGTGCAGTGGCTCCAAGATGTGCAGCACTTGTGCAATTTTACACTAAAAAACCCTGCTAGGTGCGCAATGCCGACTAGAATTTCTCCAAAAACATAGCAACTTCACTCTTTTGCTCAATGACACTTAAGAATCGCTTCTTAGCTCTCCTTTGGCAGTTTGACTTCAACATTAGCATAATGAAATGATCAATAGAGGATGGGCTTTACATGGATTTTACTTTTTGATTTTTGATGGTGAAAGCCCACTTTTCTAATGTCTATGTGTTTTTTCAAATACTCTATTTTTTTATGCTTGGTATTTTTGCTCTGATAGGTGGACTGATGCTCAAATTCTTTGACTTTTTGTAATGGCAGCACTTTGGCAACATCAGTAGATTTCGAAGAGCAGCATGGAACCATTTATTACATATGAGAACAATAAAATTACATCAAATTTAAATATGAAATACAAATGCTCTATTCTCTCCTTGAAACTAGTTTTTAGGTGAGAATTTCATTAAGCTTACAAATTAACAAATTATGACCTTCTAATGATTATTTGACCTCCTCATCTCTCTACTGACCATTATTAACAATAATCACCGAAATTTGACAATGGTGAAAACCCTAAGACATAATGAGATTGAAACCCTATGTAATTGATGAAATGAACTGAAAAATAACACGAATCATGACAAAAAGGTATGAAAGGAGGTCAACAAGTACATATCATGAGGGAAAAATTGAAATGAACCATACCATTAGTAGATCCATGAACTAATGGAATGTAGCTCATCAGAATCGGACTCCTGGCATGAAATGTAAAAGAGTAAATTTTGATCACTGATGGCATTGTGAAGGCACTGACACTAACATTATGTGTTTTCTATATTTATATTTTTTCAATATATTTTGTGTTCCATTGCTCTATAATATATAATTTCCTAAAACAATGTCTCCCATATACACAATGCGCCTGGAAAAAAAATGAGCATGAATGAATACAATAATATATGAATATATGATATACAAGGCCCCTTCCCTCAAAAAATGGGTGGGATGGAGTGTAGAACAACCGAAGAAGCCCTGCTGAACAAGGAAGCACTCTGCACAATCGAACGAATCATCTAGAGGAGACATGCATGTTGTTAACACTACGGTTGGTAGGAACTGAAGCCATCAACTCTATGGAACTGCATCTGAAGCTGTAGCATAGTAGGTATGCATCCAGGCATGTGGGGGGCTACCCGAAGGGCCACCCCCTCATGAGGTCTGAAAACATCTCACACCCACCCAGGAATCACTCATACAATCTCTTGCATCACTAAACCATCAAGTCTATGGAGCATGAACATGAAACGACCAAGTCAAAGGGAAATAATGAGATCCTCTGCTTGATCCAAGGCATAAAAAAGGAATGGAACTGGAACTAAGATACACCGCCTTCTAAGCCATTCTTTTGGAATAAATGAGCTGATGTCAAAACAATAAGGCCTGCGATAGAAGATGCAATGAGGATCATCAACTGAAGCATGAGGGAATATAGTAATGTGATAGAGGGACTGACACCAGGGATAATGAGGAAAATGGGACTGAGGGACAAATAGGCGACTACCCTTTTCAAAGCATAAGGTGTACGGTTGACCTGGGAGCAACTGACTCAACTCCAGAGGGGATCGGGACAGTATGACTATAGTCCAAAATGGGCAAGACAGGATGAACGATATTCAAATATGGATGGAATACTATGGCATGATATGATGGGACATGAAAGAGACTACACGAATGCAAGGATGACTCATCGTGGATGCTCTGAATAAGGGTGACTCGATGATGTTGCCACACAGATGTGGGCCCAGTGGGGAAAATCAAAATGTGACTAAATAATGGTTACTCATGACGCAAATTGACATATCGTATGACAAGTAGTAAGAGGAGGTGGACCTCAAAGTAAAATTTTCACTTTATGAAGAAATTCTATTTTGAGAGATGACGAAATGACCTTCTTGGAAAATGGTTTCTAGGTGAATTTTCGAATCATGAAAAACTGAGGAAGACCCATTTTAGAGGTCAGTGAGAGATTTCTAACTTTTCTAATGATTCATCAAACTAAGCTATGGTCTAGTCACAATGGGCGATAGAAAAATTCAAGAATTTTCTGTGAAAGGATGTTTTCCCTCCAATTTGGATTCATTTTCTAAGTGAGATGTGGTGAATTTCGAGAGAAGGAAAAGGCCCTACATATTGTCGAGATTGTAGTAGAAAAACTGACCATTGGAATTGAGATCTATGACTTTCAGGTAGGTGGCCTTACTGATCTCTTCAATTTCATTTGCTTATTTCCTAATTTTCGGCACCTAACAGCTCCTTGAGTAACCCTTTCCCTTGCTCATGTCGCATCGTACTTTTACAGTCCAGAATTGTGATATAGCTCACAGGAAACAATTGGAAACCTATGAGCTCACACTTTTTGGGCTAAAAGTTGTGATTTGTGGTTAGAGGAAGGGTTGGTTTGTTGGCTTAGTGGGGGTTGTAGGTTGATCAGTGCAGACCCTTATTTCCTTCTCTATACTGACAAGACATGTGGTGTTTTGTAGGCATTGCAGAGCTAAAAATCAATTGGCGTGAATGAGACTTAGATACTCTTTGATCCAAGTGGATCAGGTGGTTCGAGGGGAATTGGCTCGTTATGGGGTTCTCAATTTGGTAGAGAATGCATTGACGAGGATAGGTGAGCCCTTTCTATCGATAATTGTGAGCTACTGGGATCCAGACTAGGAGGTCTTTGTCATGCAAGAGCACAAGGTTGAGCTCACATTACAGGATATTTAATTCTTGACGAGATTGCCTCCCCTCAGAGTGGTGGGGGATGTTCATATGGTGTTACCTTGTGGGAGGAGCATTATTGTGTTCATGGAGTTTCATTGTCGATGGGGTGTTCATGTCAAGGGCATGACTATCCCACTTGTTGATGTAGAGAGGCTAGAGACACATGTTGTTGTCACAGCTATGGTATGGGTCTTGGGAAGCTAGGCATTCCAACACATCACTGGTGGGCAAATGATGGTAGTTCAGAGTGTTTTGGCTGGGATGTACTATGGGAATGGCCCAGATGATAGTTTCATTGGTGAAACGACAGTTTAGTCTTTGCAAGAGGCAAGTGAATTGTGAATTCACTTTTTGTACAATACTATTTGTGTTATTCTTTGAGAAGGTACCCACTATCCATCCTCATGTATAGATCTGAGATGGAGATCCACAAGAGCCCAGGATGGACTGCTAGGGGTAGCTACTAAGGAGAGGAGGAGAAGGGGGAGTAAGATGGGTGTTCCGACCAGAGTTTTTCACAAATTGGGATCAAATTCCCCTTTACATTGATGATTACCCTTATAGTGAGATGAACTATCAAGGGGATACTGACTTGCCATTACTGCCTGGGTGAGCATGTGGATGAGAAGGTAAATGCTAAGTTTCTAGGTTTTATGGTGCATTTTATATTTCTATCACATGTATATGATACTGAGTGTGAAATACGTTGTATGCAGACATAGAACCTCTGAAGCCGACAAAATATACAAGCTGAGTCACAGTGGCTAGAGCTACAAATCGGGGGACATCATCCTCCCAGCCTAATCTAGAGGATAATATTGACCGAGGTTTTAGAGTAGGGATGACACGACTTAGAGGAGTAATACATAGATGAGTGCACTTGTCTTCCCTTAGAGTGGTGAGGTACCATGCGGCATGTGGTGATGGAAGGTCAGAAGGCACGTGATCTATGTGTAGGTGGAGTAGAGCCTTTGGCATGAGATCTGCTAGACATTGACTAGATGTAGGGAAATGTGAGTCCCGTTGAATGTGACTTTTATAACATGCTATGGGCATGGCGGACATATTTAGATGTATGGATCCAAACACTTTTAGGATACATAATATGATTATGCATTTAATATGACGATGATGGTTCACCATTTGTTTTGTTTATGGTTGTCTTTTGTGGTATACATGTGATAAATGCCAATCTAGGACGTTTTTTGCAATGGTATCTACATAGTGACTTTGGGATATAGCCATATGACTAAAAGTAATGCTTTGAAATTCACATGCCAACAACTTCACTCGCAGGTCTTTTCTAAATTGGACTTGGTTATGCACATGATACACACCATTCAATTGCATGACAAGTAGCAAGGAATCTAAATGAACAAGAAGACAAAGGTTGCGATGAGCAAGGGCATTGACTAACAAACCTATCACTACATTAGCTTTAGCCTGATTATTGGTGGAAGATCCAATGCACACACCATTTGAAAGGACTAACGTATGCAAGCGGGGTAAAAATGGCCCAGGATGCCGAGGCTAGGTTCTGAGAAAAGCGACTTACACCATCGGCATGACCGATATATGGTGTGGATGATGGATCCATCTAAAAGGTGTGAAAGAAAAATGATGAGATGGTGCAATCTACCTAACTTCAAGGCAGAAATAAAGACATGAAAATCAAAAGGATGTGATATGAGAGAAATTTTGTGAGGTAGAGTGCATTGAGAGAGTTAGGAGGGAAATGGCCTTCAAAATCCTCTAAAAAAATTCCCCATTACGTAATTGTAGGATTAAATAGGGGTAGAAATAGATTTCATCATGTCCTCATTAGGCTGGGAGATGGGCGAATGGGGGGAAGACTAACTACATGGCATGGTGACATTACCTGATGCATCAACCTGAGAAGTAAGGTTCACATACGCATCATCTGGAATGGTAGATGGAGGATCTACTAATGTTGAGACCTAGGATTCTATTGAAAGGGGTTCGACAGAAGCATGTGTAGAAACCTTAGAAAGGTTTGTCTGCAAGGAACTCAAGGATGATGACAGGTAAAGAATGGGGCCTATGGTGTCCATCATCTCAACATGTAGGGGAGGGATGAGAATATTACGGCCAAAGTCTCCCTGTTCTAGTTGACTGGTAGTATCAAAATCCATAGGTAGAGGAGTATAGGCCCCACTATGTGTGGCCTCGTATTCATGAATCACACCAAGGAAATCGTGAAATTCATTGAGACGAGAGCAAAAATGGGAGTAGTGACTATGAAGATCACACAAGGCACAAGGGTGGTTTACATGAAAAGTTTTGAGTTTTTTAGTTGCAACCACTAAGTTACCATGGACTTTCAAAATATTCGACTCCAGGAAGACATCATGAACCAAAGGTTTAAGTTGAGGAATTTTAGGAAAATTATTGGTGGTGTGCCTAACAACTTGACACAAAGCACACGTGGGTGTCAGTTTTGGGGCCTTAGGGGATGGAGGTAGTTAGGGAGCCTTGTCCCTGAGTTCTTTCCTTTTATATTCCCCCCTTGGCCAGATGCCTTTGCAACAGACAGATGGTTTATGTTGAGGTTGTAATGGAACTGAAGAGGTGGTAGGGGTCATGGGGACCGGTTGAACAGTGCTCAAAGCATGATATGGTCTTTCCTGACTAGGTGGAATGTTCGCAGGGTAATCGATGTACCATACTAGTATCCCTAGAGTAATGTTAGGAAGGACTAGTAAAGCAATGATAGGTACACAAAAAAATTCCTCAGGCGGGGAATAAGAAAGGTATCAGGCCTAAATGATAATGTCCCAGTGGAATAGCTCCTGGCTAGTTGAGAATTGGAGGAATAATACCTGGTGGCAACATAGGAGAGGTGCCTAAAAATGGAGGAGGTCCTAGGGGAGTAGGTACAGAGGGTTCACCTGGGCAATAGCCAGGTGCTGAGGAGCTGCTTGTTGGTTAGATGTAACAAATTGCTTAACGATAACCTGTGACACTTGTAACATGCAAATGCTCATGGAAGTAGGTTTAGAAATAGGAGGGAGAGGACCAGGGAAGGCACCCACAAATGAGGAATCCTTATAGACTCCGGGTTAGTCACTATTGCAAGGACATGAACACCAGTTTTCGGACATTGACAAGATAGTGGAGTCGAGGGAGGTCACAGATGCCGACTCGTAGTAAGTCAACTAATCAATGGTAACGATATTGCCTTCATGGGTGAACGACATCTTGCAGAACACCCTAGATGCGACAGCTGACATGGCATATCTTGAACTATAACCTAAGAGAATATGGTAATACAAAGGGGCATCGATGACTTCGACATCGACATGGACAGTCTTGCCCGCAAGGGTCACTAGATAGTTGTTGTACATGCCAAGGCGTTGGAAGGGTTGTCCATCCCAAGCATGCAAAGTGATGGTGGAGCGAGACAACTCAAGTGACTTAAGCTGTTTCCAAATAGTAGCGGACATCACACAGGTGGATGTGCCTTCATCAATAATGCATCTGGAGATGATGGAATTACAGACTCTAACTAGTATCTAGAAAGCAACATATGAAGCTAATGGGGGGTGCTCTGATGTATCAACCAGGAAGCCAATCAAACGATTTTCTAAAGGATCCGCTACACCCAAGGAAGTTAGTAGAGCTTTCCTTTTGGAAGGACATGACAAGAGGACTTCCTGTGTCGACATGGTGGTAGATGATTGTGCCAAGTCGTCTACTATACTGTATAGCCACATTACACATAATGGCCTCTTTCGGAGCTTGGGAATGGCCTCAACTTTATTTTGATGGATATGTAAAGGACCATTTCGTGTTGTAAGAGGCTCAGCGAATACTTTGGTTTTGGACTTAGAAGCTGACGAAGTTGATGGCTTGTCATATTGACACGACTGAGTTTGTAGGTTGATATTGGAGGGGTTAATCTCATCAGAGTTCATCATAAGGATCTCGTAGTCACCAGGACGAGAAGGTTGGGGGAGGTGGGATGCCTAACCTATCTTGGGTGGAGAACTACAGATCCTTGTTGAGGGAAAGGATTTGTGAGCATTATTGGTTGGACTGGCACACTCTCAGTTAGTTTTTATCCTTTATACATTGCTTGAGCTTTGCACATTTCGTAGATTTGGGGTAAGAGGGGACACTCATGTGTACAGTGGCCATGTACACCGTAACATACACAAGGCTTGTTTGTAAAAAAACCTTGTTTTTCGTGGGATGGCGGCCCTATTTCTTGTCATTGATGTTAGGCTGGTTCCCTTGGGGTTCACTACGCTGGTTACCTTGATTTCCCTCGTTAGCCTTCTTACCCTTTACCTTATTATTTTTCTTCGAATTTTGGTGTTTGGGAGAAATTTGTTGTGCAAACACCTGACCCAAAGGGGGAGGTGGATGATTAGGCTGAGGATGCGTGGGAGGTTGCGAGGCTAATGGTTGAGGGGTTGAAGTGCTCATCCGTGCATAAGAAGGAGCAACAATTTGGTAGATGGGTTGGGGTCTAGGAAACATGTTGCTAGTAGGAGGGGTATAAGTGTTAGAGGAACTGGTGCCCCCCTGTGGGTAGCCATAACTCTACTTAGTATACAACGAAGAGTGTGAAAGGGATCCAACAATATCATCGGTTCATTGAGATTCCCTTGGTGCATCGGCACTTCCAGGATGAGAGAGGTCTAGAACTGTGGTATAGACATAACCAAATTGTGCGTAAATCAGATAATATCTCAAAGCAGTCTAGAGAGCTTCTTCCTTAGTCTGAGGAAAATGGGATGTGACATCTTTCCCAATGGGGGATAAAAGGCTCTTAAGAAGCAAATCTAGATAGAGATAGTCTTTGAAAGATGGGGCACAACATGTGCTTCTCCTTCGACACTACTCCTAAACATAGTCAAAAATGCGAGTGGAAAAGGACTCATAGAATATGGTCAATAGCTCTGTACCGGTGTCGTATCAGAGAGGTAACTAGAAATATGAAAGGAATTCTTTAGCATGCATTGTGAAAATGGAATGACATGCAGAGGACTGGTATACATACTATTCTGCTGCATCTCTAGTGATCATGCATTGGAAGAGTCGAAGACGAATGGAGCCATCAATTACGGAGTTTGACGAACACCACACGTGGATGGATCGAACATGGTTTATAGGGTCCTCTCCAACATTACCCTCAAACTTTGGGATGTTTGAGGCAAGCTTAATCGGCATAAAGGGCCAACTAACATCATGGTGTGTGGGGTAGTTTATCAACTAGTTAAGATCCTATAGACTTAACCCAGCCATTAAGGGGAGCATGGGGGTTGTCATAACATTTCCTGAGACTATGCCACTTGATGTGACCACTGGTATAGAACCAAAGCCAACACTAGGTTGGGTTCCTACACCAACTGCGAGTCCAAACATGGTGATGATATGCCGTGAAGGACGCTCAGAATCACATGAGGAATGAAAAGAACCAAGAGAAGAGTTAGTATGGGGACTTAGAGGGCTATTTATGTGAGCTTGATGGGGAGGATTAATATGCCATAGTGGAAATTGGGGGTGAAGGCCTAATAGTTTCCGTGATACATGCCTTGGTGGCACAATTATGATAAGATACACGCGACACAAAAATGGTGAAGCGAGATTCAACAATATATTTTTTTTCTCGATGCAGGGAGATAAATTTATTATATTAAGCCTTCGCTTGGCAGAGTAAACCAAGCACCCTTTGCTTAAGGTGTGCTTGTGTGAGCAAGTGTGTTAATTGATTAAGCTGAGATCGTGTTTGTAAAAAAAGAAAAAATATTACTAAAAAACCCGAAATAAATAACAAAAATTGAACAACAAAATGATTAACTAAAGCCCACCCAAACTAGGTTTACAAACATTATACTACTTGGTGGCTAATTTGACGAGAAATAAAATGAAACAGTCAAGATATCTGAATTTTTGTGTGACTCAGAGAAGGAACACTAACCTACTGGAAAGTGGTGCAACAACAACAAAAAACAAGAGGGAAGATCACTGCAAAAAGATATGGAGATGGGTGCAACACCTAGGGAAACCGATGGGAACCTAAGGAAAATGACCAAACAAGTTAAAAATGTGAAAATATGGATCATAACAACCTATCTTAACAGATCTAAAACAAAAAAAATTAGATCTGGAAAATGTGGCTAAAAGCGTTGCAGAAACTCAGACTAATCACTTAGGTAAACTCGTTCTAGAAAGGTGGATGTGTACTAGAAGCCCTAGGGGAGGCTAAATTCGACTTCGATGAGTAAAATAGAGTGGATCAAGGCCTAAGTGGGATGAGACATAGGTCAGAAAACCAATGGATAGCTCTCTACAAAACTCAGAAACACATCTGAAAAAACCCTAAAACCTAGAAATCACAGGTATTGACCTATTTCTCCATAGAATTCACACTTTTTGGGTGGAAAGGTGCATTCTAAATTTTATATCATACTTTTCGGGCTAAAAAATGTGATTTATATTCCATGGATTTCGGTTGGAAAATCTCGGAAAAAAAAGGTGTTGCCTTTGTCGCGGCTGGTTCCCGTGACCTACAGAAACGACCAGAAAGCTTGTGGAAGTCATAAATTTATCAGATTTCAGGTTAAAAGCTATATAACATTAAGAGAATTGAAAAAACAAAAATCCTAAGCTAGAAACCAAAGGTCACCCAGGTTTTTAAATCTAAGTATAAAACCCAGCGGAGTCGCCAATTTTGCTGTAGTTTTTTCTTCTCAAAGATGTACGAAAATAACCCACTTAAGATTGTGGATGACAAACAATCTCAACGATATAAATGTCTCCTAAACATTTTAGATCCATAGCGACTGATAGAAACAAAAACTGCCAAAGTATGGATCTATCCGTTGATCATAGTTAAACAACAAAATAAAGAGTAATAACTCCAATCATCCAATGGAAACGAGATATGTAAAGAATAATTTTATTATAACACAAGTGAAGAGAACATATAAATGTTACTAGTCCCCCTCTATGGGATGAGTTCTTGGATATCGTCAAACATCTTCAACTTGTGTAGAGCCTCTCCCCTCTATAATGTGTAAGCTCAGCAAAAATATGGTGTGCAACAATGAAAATAATCAGGGTTACAACATTGAGTGCAACAATGAAAATAATCAAAATTGAATAATGAATGGAAAACCCTTTTATTTATAACAAAATATTGAGTTATCGTCAAATAATGAGCAATAATAGAATATTATTGATCCCATTCTTGGAATAACCACTTGGAATATTTTATTATATTTGTTTATGAAGGAAAAAGTATTTAAACTTTTATCTAGAAATAATAGAGAAATAAAGGATTTATTTGTCATCTCAAGGAATTAGTTAAGGAATAACAAATAGATAAGGATTTTCTTAATTATTCCTAAGGGATTTAGTGAAATTTAACAAAGAATAATAATTAATTAGTGATTAATTAATTATTCTTAGAGAAAAAGAAGATAAATAATGATTTATTTCATTTCTTCATGGCTTTAGCTATAAATTACTTAACAAAGGTGGTTTATTAAGTAATTTGTCACATTGAAAGAAATTTTACTATGGTAAAATTAGCTTTACATGGTGTACCTCGATACACCTAGCAGATTAGGCTAGATGATAATTTTTTTGGTGATAACAATATGAAAGCATATATGCTAAATATTCCACTATCAACTAACTTCTGGAAGAAACCATGTTGAACCAATGTTTTCAAGTTAGCATCGATGATTTTTTTGATTGGTCCTATTGTAGTCTCTAGCCGTACATGTTAATTGAATAATTTATTTTCGATCTTCATCACCTCTTTTGTAGCTGAGAAGTTAACACATACTTCTCATCATCAATACTAACAAATCCAACTAGCCATTTACTAATTTTTTCTAAAGAAAAATAAATTATATCATTGAACTATTTTTCCATTGACTATTTTATCTTTTCCATTTCAAATGTTAGCATATCTTTTTTCATTAATTCAAAATTCCATATGATCTATGGCTCGTATATGTATTTAACAATTAATGTGACCTCTAGAGAGACATCACTTTTTCTATTATTTAAGTTCTCACATTCATAACTATTGTTTTCTAGTGTATTGATTCTTCTAGACCATCCAACTTTGATTTGTCTCATTCAATTAGCATTTGGAATTTCTTTGGTTTTCTTGTCTATATGAAACAAAAATTTAATCCTTTGGCTAAAAGAAATTAAGTCATTATTAACGAAATGTGTGTCTTTGTTAATATTACTTCTCACTGAATTGAGATGTGAGTTAATTTCCGCTGCTAACTGTAGCTAAAAGGAAATTACATGTTTTGCATGCTCAATGATTTCTAACCTATGGCATATATTAATGACAATATGAAATTTTACTACGTTAACCAATTCCAGAGCTCTAATAGATCCATGAGATGTGCTAGCAGTAGGGATTGTAGACTTTTGAGTTCTTATTTTGACTACACTAATCAATAAAGGACCCATATTTAAAGAATTTTCAAGCTCTTTGTTACAGATCCATTTGGGTAAATCAAACTCATAATCTAGATCAGTGTTTTAGGGCTCATTGAACCCTAAGATCAGTTGCCACATGCCCTAAACAAGTCACCCCTTTGAATTCCTCCTTCTCGGACAGTTTCATGACTTGAAGACATCCAGAAATGGCCTCTAAAGGGGCCAACATAGGTAGGCCCATGTAGGGGTGCACTGCAGAGTAGTTAAGTCCATTCCAAGGTGCTCTATAGAGAACTTAGGCTTCCTTTCACCTGCGCTCAGCGAGTGTGAGTGAATGAACACAAAACTATGGATAATTCAGATCATGCCACTGCAAAAAACTACCACAGAGGATTAAAATCTAACATTACTTCCTTGTATGGAGGGGATACATGGAGGGAGATCTGTCTTCTCAAAATATTAAGGATAAAAATTGAGAGGAGAACTACAGACCTGCAATTTCTGAAACAATGTAGAAACAAGAAAATAATTCCTCCTTTTGCTATGGTAAATCATAGACTATGTAATCAATATAACAATAAATCATTTTTAAAATTAAGTTTGGCCCTAATTCGAAGTGAAATCAGAAGAACTACGACTGCATTAGATAGGCTCAATCACTCTGCCCTTTCCACTCATCTAAAACTAACCATGATAATTAGCTTCGATCTATGGAAAATAATTAATGCAAAAGCTGCCTTGAAGGCCTAGACAGAGGGTAGAATTTCCCGGGAAAGACAATCCAGGAAGCTAGCCAATTTAGAAGAAGGTGCAGGTTTACAACTAAATGCCAATGTTGGCAGCAAATCTACTGTGCTAAGCAATCTAGCTTTGAAGAAAGGCAACATATAAATTTCACCAAAGAGAGATAGCATAGAAACAATTACAGACAGCATAATCTCCTGCGTAGTTTCCAGTAAGGTGAATGATGGGAGTAAAGCAAATGTTGTGGATGATAACGCCGAAAACTCATGCATGGTTTCCAGCAATAAAAGGTATGAAACTAGATGTTGAAACTAATACAGGTGGTAGAATTAATAAAAGTGATAATGCTACTGTTGATAATCAATTTAGAGCTAAATCTAATAATTTCGATAATGATAGGTCTATTATTAGGAACCCCAATGTTCCAAATAAACATGATAAGAGATTCATTAATCTCTCATCCATAATCCTCAATCCTGAAGAAATTAATATCCTTAGCAAATGATTGGGATTCGTGGTCTCTCCTAAGAACATTCCATTTGAAAGCATCATCTGCAACATTGAGAATGGGACTCAAGGCCTTTCATTAAATAATAAAGAGATATTAAGACAGTAATGTTCCTTAGTTATGTTGAAATCTAAGAGCCCAAAGAGTAACCTAAACAAAGAGGGGCGGGAGGCTCTTAGATCTCTTCGAAATAATGATAAGATAGTTGTACTTAAAGCTGATAAAGGAGGGGCCATTGTTGTGTTAAATAAGGAAGATTACATTCATAACATGAATGAGCATTTAAATTATGGGAGTTATAGAAGAGTCAACTCCAACCCTATTCCCAAGGTAATAAAACAAGTCAAGAAAGTCATCATGGAAACAAACCTATAAGATAAAATAAAAAAGAAGTTGATTCCATCCTGTGAGGTTATTCCTAGAATCTATGGATTACCAAAAATTGATAAGGAAGTGGTCCCTCAAAGACCAAGTGTTAACACCAATGGTTCCCCTACCTATGAATTAGTTATGTATGTAGCTAAGATCCTAAAGCCTCTGGTTCGTAACATGGACCCTTTTATAAAAGACTCAAATGATTTTGTAAAGCTCATTAAGAATGAAAGGGTGGATAAAGATGATATTCTAGTGAGTTTTGATGTGGTTTCTTTGTTTACAAAGATTCCTCTATATGAAGTTGTTCATGTTGTAAAGATGGCCACCGACCCTGAAACAACGAAGCTTGCAAAAATTTGTTTACGGTCCACTTTTTTCAGCTTTCAAGATCACTATTATGAACAAATATTTTGAGTCGCCATGGGTTCCCCACTCTCACCTATTGTTGCCAACTTATACATGGAGTACTTTGAAAGAAAATCCCTTGACTCATACCCTTTGAAGCCAGCTTGGTGGAAAAGATTTGCTGATGACACAAACCTGAAATGGACTCATGGCAAGGCTGAATTGGAGAATTTTTTCAATCATCTTAACTCTATATCTTCTAAAATCAAGTTTACTATGGAGCTTGAAGAGAACATTAAGATCCCCTTTCTAGATGTACTGATCAGTAGAAAAGAGGATGGTACTTTGGGACACCAGGTCTATAGAAAGCAAACTCATACTGATAGCTATCATCATGTTGACTCATACCGTCATCCTTCCCAAAAATCTAGCGTCTTAAACACTCTAGCTATTAGGGCTCTCAGGATTTCTGACCCTGATCACCTAAAAGAAGAAATTGAACACTTAACCTCTGTCTTAAAAAACCTAGGATACAAAGAGTTGAGTATCAAGAAAGTTATAAGAATAGCTCAGGATAAGGTCCTCTCTATGGGTCCTCCTAAACACAAGAAAGAAAATTATGGAAAGGTTTACCTTCCAATCATCCAAGGGATTACAGACAAGATTGCAAAAATTTTAAGAAAGAATAACATAAACACTCAATTTACAACATGTGGAACAATAAGGCAAATGATGAGGTCAGTAAAGGATAACATTGATCGTCGAAAACTCAAGGGTGTGTACAAGATTGATTGCTCTTGTGGCAAGAGTTATATTGGGGAAACAGGTCGGTCCCCGAAAATAAGACTTAAAGAGCATGGGGTTGATATAAAGAATGAGAGATCCCGTACAGCAGCCATTGCAGAACACTCGTCCAAAACCAAACATCATGTGTGTTTGGAAGACGCTAAAATAATTGCAAGAGAGGATAATTATCAAAAAAGAAAAATCGGAGAGGCCATCGAAATTATGAAATTTCCTCAGAACCTGTACAGGGACAATGGGAGTGAAATCAATGGAAATTGGCTTCCCCTGATCAGACAAATAAATGCCTCCATACCTTTAGAAGCATGGTATCAAAGGTTTTCATATTAATAAAATCAATTAATTAAATAATTAATTTAATTTTAATTAATTAATTAGATTAATAAATCAAATTAATTAAAATTTGTAATTAATTAATAAAATATTAATATAACAAAAATTACATTGAAATGAAAATAAAATAATAAATAAATAAAAAAGATAATATTTATTATTGATTTAATTAGACAATTAGGGTTAAATAAGATTTACAATGAAATGTAAATAATAATAATAAAATTACATTAATGATTAATAATTAATTTAATTAATTATTATAAAAATAAAAACAATAGAAAGAATTATAAATTAATTAATTAATTAAACTAATTAATGCACTAGGTAAACAATTGAATAATTAAAGTTAAATAATTTGAATTAAATAATTATAAACTAAATTAGATATTATTAAATATTTAAAATAAAAATAAAAATAAATAAGAAATCATATATAAGTGTCGGCTTTTTATAAAAATTTAGGGATCTAGGTTTATTTATATTTAGGTCGAAAGACTCTTCCCTCAAAGAACAATCATTCATATTCTTTCAAATTTAGTCATGATGATGGACCCCCTTTGGGGTTTGAAACGTCGACAGAATGAACACAAAACTGTGGATAATCTGGATCATGCCACTGCAAAAAACTACCACAGAAGCTTAAAATCTAACAAATATTCTTATCTTTTGAGTCATTAAGAAGGTTCCCTCACTTATCAACTCCTATGAGCTCGAAAATGGATGAGGAATGAGTTAAGATGCATCCTATCCTCCATGGAACTAATTCTATGTATGGAAGGCCATTCAATACCACCATTTATGACAAAACCTCACTCATCTCCCCATAAATTTACCACTCATCTAAGTGATCAGGGGCTGGATTATCTTGAATTATAAGGAGATAATGTTGCTATGAGATTTGGCTTTGAAGAAAGTATTGTAATGCTACAAGTTTGTCGTGCTTTTGATGTGATGTGGATGGGATCCAAGCTAGAGGAATGACTTTGAATCAAACACAATGGTTGTGATTCCTTCTTCTGTTCAATAAAGTATTTGAACCTTTCTCGCATATGTTTGTATTATCTAATAATGCTTATATGTTTGAAATGCATCTGATTCCATTCACTTATATTCAGTAGATCTTTTGCATTGATGAGAGGAAGGAGTGACGGGATCGATTCAAAGGAGATGAGAGGAAAGAAGAACTATAAGTAGGTCTTCTCATCTTCTCATCTTATCTATTTCTTATAGGAAAAGACTAAAATACTTTAAATTGTTCTTCTAGATATGGCTACTTATCTAGGGAATTAGTATTTATGAGTAGATACCAAATTCTCCAAAACAAATTGGCGACTCCACATGGGATAAATAATTCTTCCTAGTAGCTTATCCATCTCCTAGGACACTCTTATAGACCCTACTTGTGTTCATTGACTTTTTTCGGCTCTTTTGCATTGAGTTTTGGTCAAAAACTGTGTCAAATTGCCTCTTGAAATGGCTCACTGTCACTAGCGCAGGCCTGTGAGGGACACAATGCACTGCAAAGCACACTTGGCTTAGGGATAGTGCTTTGAAGCACACTTTCTCCCATTGAGGGCTATGTTGATTCTCCTAGGGTCAGTTTCCCACCTTTGGATTGATTTTTTGCCAAATTTCCTCTGTTTGATTGCTTGTTGATTGGTCAATGAATTTCATGTCTCAGAAAGTAAGTTTTTATCTCCTTTGTTAGCCCTAGTTTGATTTGATTGATTAATGTATCTTAAATGTTTTTTTTTTCACTATCAATCCATAGTAAAAGTTAGAATATAATTGATTAATCTTTGTTCGAAAAAAAGTGTCGTAAAGTGTTCTTTTCCTTCAAAACTGGACCGCCGTAAAGTCTTCGTTCTTATAAAAAGATTGATTGATTGTACGTGCATTAGTTTCCTTTTTGTTCATCATACCATTAAGGGATTCAAAAAGAAAAATTTGCATCATTCATATTGTAGTTTGTGAATGCTTGAAAGGAATAACTAGGGAAATTGCATTAGATGTTCTCTTTTCTTTGTGTCAAAGATCTAATTGCTCTATCCCTACTAGCTATGGTTTTCATTATTCAATTGAATGAGAAGAATTCTTATCATATTAGTTTCATTTTAGGAATTGGAAAGATACATGATTTGGTGAACCTTGAAAGGAAAATTATAAAGAAAATCAACTTAAAATTTATTTGAATTTACCTAATGGAGCATTGTCACCTAAGGAAAAACATTTAGTTTTTCTAGGTTAGAGATGTGTTCTGACGTCGTAAAACAAAGAAACTATCGCTAACGTGTCTGCAATACATCCTAAGTGTGCTACCTCATTCCACGTACATGAGTATATCGTAGCTCATTCACATAACTTCGGGTATATAGGGAAGTGTTACAGTACGTAAAGTATATGGGAATGCTCTCACTGTGCGGTTTGGCATTAGATCATGCTTATATGGATTGGACCTCCACATACTTTTGGGTATATATGGGAGGACAACACTAGGTCTCTATCCATCCTTAGGTAACTGAGTCAGCCAGCTTGTACACTGTGATACACCAAACACAACATTCAGGGAGATTGCCTGCCCATACTTCCTGGTTTGCCAGGAGGTATTCTGCAGTTCATAGTTGCTTGGTAAACCTTTTGTCTAGATTATACCTTTTTTTGTTTTGTTATGTTACTTCAATTAAAATAAATTTAATTGACAGGGGATAAAATCATCCACGATGGCCCCTTATTTGGTCTTAGGTTGAGACATATGGCGACAAATCCGGAGTCCACCAATCAAGGAATTCCTTTTGATGGGAATCCTAGCCCTTTTCCTCCTTTTGGAAATATTGGTGCTCCATATATGGCTACATCGTCTCTTCTGGGATTTACCATTGGCTTTCCATTATGGTTGTCTTCATCCTCCTTCATTCAAAATGTCATGATTTCTCCACAATAGATTACTCCTCCAACTGGACAAAATCAACCTCCTATTGATCCTAAAGTTGACCCTTTTCCTTCTTCCTCGATTCTTTCTTCCTCCCCTTCTTCCTCTTCACCTGGTGAAAGTATTGGTACTAGTAACCATGTGGCTAAGAAGAAGAAGAAAGGGAAGAAGAAGAAGAAGAAAAAGTAGCAAATTCAGCAAAGGGGTAACCAAGAAACCATTGCTTTGAATGCAACATCTAATGAGAAACCATCTGTCAAGCCTCACAAAGTTTGATATCCATCCAAAATTTGTGCGGGAGACCATGTTATTCAAAATTGTCCTGATATTCCTCAGATCTCAGAAGAATGATCTTCTCGTTCACATCATCACATGTCATCAACTTCTAGAAATCATTCTAGTGATACACCATCAACTACTGGTAGTAAAGTTTATGGAAAGAAGGGTAAAGTTAAGTTTCCCTATATGTTATGTGAACTAAATCACTCTGTTCACCTTTGTCCCTATGTAGATGAAGCGAAAAAAGTGTTGGATAACCATCGTGCTTCACCGCAACAAATTCCATATGGTTATAGGAAACTCTCCATAAAGCCTTCACTAGTTGATGAACTGACTAACCAAAATCAACTGTCAGCCAAACCCACTCTCTCTGAAAGTGAATGTTATGAGTCTATACCCGACCCAAATCAATAGGTCAAGGAAATAGTTGACCCAATTTCACCTTCAGTTAATCATATCCTTCCCGTAGAGATTGAGTATGATGCCACTTAGGTTCTTTTCGTTTCTTTAGATTCCAATGAGGTTGGGGGAAATCCTCTTGTTCCATCAAGATAGGAGGAAACTCCTACCATTCTCGTAACTCAAGGGTATAGTTTTCTCATTCTTATGGTACCCCCCGATTAGTCTTGTCACTTCCTTTGATTGGATTCAATTGGCAGCATTCCGCCTTCCTTCTTATGTGCCTTTCCAGATCATAGTACAAGTTTGTAATATGATTGTATCTAGCACTATTATAAATGAAGGTGCATCTATGAGTATCCTTTCCCCAACTTCGTGGCAAGCACTTGGTTTGCTACCTCTTGTGCCAGTTACCCAGAATCTGTTGGATTTTAACAAAGGAACCAGTCAACCATTAAGGATCCTTCCTCAGTTTCCTATTACTTTGGGAGGAAAAATCATTTATTTGAATGTGATGGTAGTCCCGGGCCTTTTAGATTACAATTTACTTCTTGGGTGCGACTATGTTTATGACATGGGAGATATTACTTCAACACTTTTTCGAGTGATTCTTTTCCCGCATGAAGGCATAATTGTCACCGTTGATGAACTTTCATTTCCCATTCCGAATATGGCTTCCGATCAACCATCTTCCCTAAGTGATACTTTTGTACCAATGGTATCATCATCGCCATGGGTTAATTTTTTGGCAACCCATTCTATGCCTACATCAACTGAGAATCAATTCCATGATGCTATACATTATGTAATAGGGGCATTGGAACTAGATCTCTCCTTCTAGAGCATTGTTCTCCCATCTGATGAGAACCTCTTAGAAGTCATGATCTCTTATGGGTCCTAAACCAAGGAGTATGAGGATAATTCTTTTATTGTGTCAACCTCATTAAAAATGAAACAAATCCTATGAGTATAGTTCCTTGTCTTATGTCAACCTTGTTAAAAGATGAAACCAAAGATATGAGCATAGTTGCCTGTCTTTGTCAATATCATTAAAAAATGAAACAAGGAATAGGAGGACAGTTCCTTGTCTTGTGTCAACCTCCTTAAAAAACAAAACAAGGAATATGAGGATAGTTCCTTGTCTTGTGTGAACCTCGTTAAAAAATGAAACAAGGAATATGAGGATAGTTCCTTGTCTTGTGTTAACCTCATTAAAAAATGAAACCAAGGAATATGAGGATAGTTCTTTTACTGTGTCAACAACATTAGAAAATGAAATAGGTCCATGAGGACAGTTCCTTGTTTTCTGTCAACCTTGTCAAAAAATGAAACCACGGATATGAGGATAGCTCCTTGTCTTGTGTCAACCTCATTCAAAAATGAAACCAAGGATATGAGGATAGTTCTTTTACTGTATCAACCTCATTAAAAAATGAAACAATTCCCATGAGTATAGTTCCTTGTCTTGTGTCAACCTCGTTAAAAACTAAAACCAAGGATATGAGCATAGTTCCTTGTCTTGTGTCAAGCTCGTTAAAAAATGAAACAAGGAGTATGAGAATCGTTCCTTGTCTTATGTCAAGCTCATTAAAAAATGAAACCAGGAATCTGAGTAGAGTTCTTTGTCTTCTATCAATATCATTAAAAAATGAAACAGGGTCCCCTAGAGAAAAGTTCGAATTTGAGTCTTTGATTAGATCTTGTAAAATCCTAGTAGAGCCTTTCACTTGATCTTGTAAACGCACGTTCATTCCATCCACCTGATAGCCACGAGTAGTCTACTTAGGTGAATGTAATGAAGCTTGGGGGGCATGCACCTAGTGGTAAAGTTAACTTTTCCTGTAGGTTATGTGAATGGAATCACCCCATTCACCTTTGTCCCTATCTCAGCAAAGCTAAAAAGGTGTTGGATAACCATCCTTCTTCACCGCAATGACTTCCATATAGTTAGAGGAGACTCTCCCTTTCATCATGTTGGGGGCATGTAAACCAATATAAATCATAGTTCTTCATTTCAAGCTTGTGTAAAAATGAAATCGAATTCAAGCATAGTTCTTTGTTTTAAGCTTCTGTAAAAATGAAACTGAATCCAAGCATAGTTTTTTTCGTTTCAAGCTTCTGTAAACATTAAATTGAATCTAGGAATAGTTCCCTATGGTTCAATCTTGTCTAGAAATGAACCCATTTCCATTTTAACCCTTGTGATTCCCTTTCTATCAACTTTTTCTGTCAGATGAACCTCAGTTTTTCTCTTTCCATCGTCACTATCTGCTTGGCCGATCATACGCTTTCACTTGGTTGTCTTACCCTTTCTGAGGAATAGTTGCAATGAGTGGTCTTATTAGCCATCCTCTTCACATAAATCAACATGTTTTAAGAAGTTTGAACATCATTGAAACTATATGCTATCCGAAACACCACTTTTTCAGCTCGTTAATAGATTGGAAATGATATATCTCTCGTATTGTTTTACGCTTTTTTGGGCTGAGATAGATTATTTACGAAAACGAAATACGCTGACCCAACATGGTCAATAGGTTCTCTCTCATAGTGTTTTATGATTTTTTGGGCTTGAGAGACAAATCTACAAAAAATAATTTGTGGATTTTTACATTTTTCCCTTTTCAAACTCTCTAAACATGAAAAGGACCGAGTTAGCTTTGTTGTGAAACTTGTTAAAACATCAAACAGAGCTAAACTTGTCCATCTAGACAAGACCGAGTTTTACCTTCGCTAGACTCATTAAAACATCACATAGTGATGGATTCACCTGAAGGGTGGAATTATACAACAAGCATATGTTATCCTCCTCAAGCTTCATTAAAAATAAAGAGGTACTGTTCAACAATGACTAGAGAAAATGGAAAAATGGGTAAACCACTTTACGGTAGCAGGTCGCTCTTGAACATGACACTTTCACTTCATCTTTGTGACTATCTGGGTTGGGTTATCTGCTTGACGATTATCATACCTATGGCCTATCACACCATCCATAGCTTTTAGTTTTGTGTCAATGCTACCAATTCATTCAGACTATTTGGGTTGGGTTATCTTCTTGATGGTTATCATACCTATGGTCTATCACACCATCCATTACTTTGGTTTTGGGTTAATGCTGCCAATTAATTCAATGTCACCAGTATGTTCAATAGAAGTCATTCAATCAAAATTCATCCTTTGAAATACCATAAACCTTCGTTTTCCTAACCTCCATTTTTGAACTTTGTGTCATCAGCAAAATTTCGTCTCCAAAATCACTACACCTTTTTTGTGTCATTGATGTGGGATACATCAAGGCCCTCCTGCAATGAGTCGCTTCTTGTCGACATCAGCACATTATCCAAGAAGTTGACTTAGAAACACACTTCCAGTACCTTGAGGCTTGCATACATCAATTGGAGTTTCCTCTCTTTCGGTGATAGGTTGACATCAACAGCCTTCGACCGAAATACTTTGTATCATGTTCGACATCAAATCATCCATTCACACAATGCAAAATGTACTGTAGTACCTTGAGGATCATTATCGTTATCGATGATTTCTCTCACATCTGTTAACAACTTACATCATTGGCTGGTAATCAGACGATGTCTTCCCATCTTTGACTTTAGATCATATATTCGCATGGCTAGACTCGTACTTGATCGAACCATTGAATTATATAGAAGACCCCAGATCTAATTTCATCCATTTGGGCTGCAATTTCAGGAGTACTAAATCATATGTACAATGGATTTACATTGATGGTCATTCCAATCATGGGTCTATATCTGTAGACAACTGTTTATATACATGTAATGAAAGTTTATAAGTGAGCATGGGTATGCCTTCCCTCAGAAATTCATGTAAAAATAAAAAATCATGATATATGTATTATAATTGATGTAGGTCACCTTCCACTTCGATACCTCCTCATCACATTGTAAAGCATTGGCATTTTTCCGACTTCATGCTTTAGGGGGCAGCTATTACAAATCCATTTGAACAAATCAATCCCATCATCTAGATCAGTGTTTTAGTGCTCATCAAATCCTAATTTCAGTTTCTACATGCCCTAAACAAGTTACCCCTTTGAATCCCTCCTTCACAGATAGTTTCATGACTTGAAGACATCTAGAAATGGCCTCTAGAGGGGCCAGCACAGGTGGGCCCATGTAAGGGTGCGCTAGAGAGTAGTTAATTCCATGCCAAGGTGCTCTACAAAGAACTTAAGCTTCCTTTCACCTGCACTGGGTGCGTTTCAGCAAATTCACATATGGTTTGGGGAATATTCTTAACTTTTGGAATCATCTAGAGGGTTATCTCTTATCAACTCCTATGAGCTCGAAAATGGACAAGGAATGAGTTAACATGCATCCTATCCTCTCATCCCTTCCTCAATGGAACTAATTCTAAGCATGGAAGGCCATTCAATACCACCATTTATGACAAAACCTCCTTCATCTCCGTATAAATTGACCACTCATATTTGTGATCAGGGGCTAGATTATGTTGAATTATAAAGAGATAATGTTGCTATGAGAATTGGATTTGAAGCAAGTATTGTAATGATACAAGATTTTCATGCTTTTGATGTGACGTGGATGGGATCCAAGCTGGAGGAATGACTTTGAATCAAACACATTGGTTTTAATTCCTTCTTCTATTAAATAAAGAATTTGAACCTTTCTCCCATATGTTTGTATTGTCTTCTAATGCTTATATGTGTGAAATTTATCTGATTCCATTCAGTTATATTCAATATATATTTTTCTTTGATCAATTACTTGTTTTTTGTTTGTGTTTACATGTACTTCTCAATTGTATTAAGTACGGGAAGGAGAAACAGGATCAATACAAAGGAGACGAGAGGAAAGCAAAACTACAAGTACGGCTTATCATCTTATCTATTGCTTATAGGAAAAGACTAAAATACTTTAAAATGTTGTTCTAGATATGGCTACTTACCTAGGGAATTAGTATTTATCCGTAGATACAAAATTCTCCAAAACACTCTTCTATTTTTTTATTCAATACTAGGCTCTCTGGTTCCCATTGATTAATAAACATTACCAGTGAATTCTTTGTAGCCTCATAGAATTTCAAAACACCAGTGGCTACAATTCCACACATATGAACATTTGCTTCTACATTATCAATAATGTTTTTACTATGCATCCTTACTTTTATATTTTCAATATTTTAGTGTCCCTATTATAGTTTTCGTCCTCAAAATTGGAAAACTAATGATTGAAAATAGAAACTTCTTTGTCTCTTTGCTTCGTTATTTTATGATTTTTGTTCAAAGTAGCATTGCCCCAATGAGGGAGCAAAGTTTTAATTTCCCAATTGATAGCTTCTTGAATACATCTTTTTTGTGGGGGACTTTTCCATTTTTCCAACTCAACCATGTGTATTTTATATGTAGTAAATGTTAGATTATATTACTAGAGTATGAACCCAGAGAAGTTTCAGATATCAAAACAAAAAGTTGTGTAGGTTCTCTGCCTCTTCTTTTCTTCTTGGTTTCAGTGTTGATACTTATTTTTTTTTCTTTTCTTTTTCTGAATAAGACTAAATCTATTAAAAATAAAAAAATAATGTTACATGGAGGCACTAGCCTCTAGAAAGTCTTTCTTAGATTTTTTTCCAAATACTAGAAAATAGTAAATGGAAAGGAGACTTCCCTCAAGGGGAAACCAGTCAAAAAATCATGATATGAGCTGCCCACACAGGGGAACCAACTTGTAAATACCAAGTTTGATAGTTTTTTGAGAAAAAAAAATTAAACAAGACCCCAAATAATAGAAGTTACAACTGAAAATTACAAAAAGGAACCCTAACATGGTGACTAGGTGTCTGAGAACCTGAATACTGAGTCGAAGCCTGCAATGTGTCAAACGGTGGTAGGAGGTCCTCCACAATGAGACACCCATAAGCATACAAATCTTCAACATCGTGCTGATGACCACTGGTCATGGCTTCCATCTATGGCTCGCCACCTGGAGTACTTGTCATGGCTTCCATCTTCCCATTACCACCTGGGGTGTTGTTCATGTTGTTCATAGCTTCTGGATGAGAGCGTGCATCGTCCATGCTATTTAAAGTCTCACCTTGAGAGCTGCTATCATGTATGTCTCGCTTGCTAGTGTCAGTCCTATCTGGAATGATGCTAGCTGGGACTATAGTGTGATGTGGCTCTTCTATGAAGGCTACAGAAATTGTGGCAATTATATAGGGGTGATCCAGGGTGCATCTGAATTGAAATTGTGTGGAATGACAGGGGTTCATGATTGGCACAGAATCGTCATGGGGGTGTTGGGTTTTCGCATTACACCGAAGGCCAACCCTCTGGGCCTACCTTGTGCCACTACAGGTGTTGGGATACCAACCCATGCCATGGGCAACTGTCGAAGCTGAGGAGGAATCCACTTGAGTCGAGTCGGACTAGGACAACGAGGAAGGCCGAATTGCTCTCTGTCTGCTGCTACCCCTACGGCTTCTCATTATGTGCCTCAAATGGGGCATATTCGCTTGGTGAATTTTGGTTTCATGGGTGCTTGGAGGAGTAGGAGAGGGGATGGAGTTGTTTGTGGAGGCAGGGGAGTGAGGAATTCGATTGCCAGAAGTAGAATTAAGGGCCAGAGTGGAAATTTTGTAGCAGCAAAGCGGGTTGTGCGAGAAGTGAGCAACTTCACTCATCTCAATGCAACAAAAGAGCTAACATCGTCTCCCCATGGTTGTTCGAGAGCTTAGCTCTGCCACAGTGGGAAGGTAGTTCCAGGCCAGAGAAGGCATAACAAGGGGACGACGCTCAACATTCTCCATCTTAAGGACAAGAAGTAGGTAGCCTCGGCTCTCACCTATCATTAATGATTTTCAGCTTTCAGGCAGCATTAAAACACCACGAATTCTGGTGGTGGGCGTCTTGGTATCAACGCGGGTGGCCATGTGGCCATACCACTTGTCTGCCAAAATTAGCCACACTGTACTGGCTTCATTAATCACGTGCATCCAGGGTTCAGTGTTGATATTTTATTGTTGAACAATTTATCTAATAAGAATGGCTACTTCTTGATTATTACATGGATTGTTGTGAGTATTTTCGCTTCACTTGCAACTTTTGTCAACAATATCTTAAATTTAATGACACCTAGATGTGTGATAAATAGGTCTTCTAGATTAACATTTTGGTAGCCTCCAACCTCCGCTAAATTAAAAAAATGCAGAACAGTTCATAAAATTTGGAAGTTGGCTTCCATATTTCACAGTTACTCATCCAATGGTAAATGGAAAAGAATAATTTTTTTCTTCTTTTTCAGTTCAAATTTAACTTGCAAGTCACAGTAATTCTTTCATACTATTAGGTTCCTGTACCAATAGGTTTCATTTTTCATGATTGACAGTGGAAGTGCTAAATATGTTCGTCCTTGCATGCTACAAAGGTTCCATATTTTGTATACAGACAAAGAAGATTAAAAAATGTAAAGAAGGTATGCCTTAAAATAATAATGAAAAGGAAATAAAATGAATTGGTCAGAAAAAATACAAAAATGAACCCCAAACCAAGAGACCAAGAGAGTGGCCAGTCAAAATGTCACTGCTATCTTATTTGCAAGTTCACCATGTAGAGATACTGCTTCTTATTACATTTTATGGGTGGCCCAACAGTTCAATTTGGACCATGCCATATTTGAATTGTTGTTGTAGAATAAAGAAAGAAAATCTGTCCAAACAGTTCAAGCTTGGTAGATGAGTAGATAGGTAGAGAAATTAAGGTGCCCAACTGCTTAATCTGGGCCCTTGGAAGAGATAAGGGTACATTTAGATAGGAGGGCAGTCAAAAGAAAAGAAGACAATTAGGGTTTGCCAGTTCAATTGCACCCAATCCAAAAGAAGAGAAAATGTTAGGTGTATTAGGCTTGGTTTAGGTGTATTAGGTTGGGTAGGCAGTTTGAGGTTGCAGAAGCAAGTGTGTGATCATTATTTGTCTTGACAAAAAGAAACCATCTCATCAATGACACAAGTACCAAGGCAGTTGTTTGGTTACATAAGCTTTGGAAGCATGACTAATTTCCCTTCATTCCCCCAAAGATCATTTACTAACATCCCCTCAAGGACCTTGGGATCTCCCTAAAAAGTCCTGCTTTCACTACATTTATGTCAAAAACTAAATCAAGTTTTGAAGTTTTCTTAAGAAAAGAAGCTACATTTCTTGTTTAAATAATCTTCACTCCACACTCCATTCATTTCCTATGTCTAAGTTTCACTTCATAAACTTAGCATCTTCCCCTGCAGTTTCACTCCACAAAGTCATACTAACCTCTAACTCTATTATTTAGCTCCCTAAAAACATTATCCCATCCCTATTTCACAAGAAACTATATAAAAACCCCAAAAATTTATTTAATATCCCACCCCATACCAATATAGCTATATAACACAGTTTCAGGATATATTAAGTCCATCTGGGACTAGTATGAACCCTTCCACATCCTAAACCATGGAAGTAATTTAACCTAGGTTAAGTTAATAACCATTGTCCCACCCCCCCCCGCCGCTCATTTTTGAGTTTTTTGTTTAATCAAACATTAAACTATATCCCCGTGCATAACCACATTAACCCTCACTAACCAAAGTTTTCAACCCTCCCCCCACTTACATTTAAATATTATGTCTGGGCGGGTCCCACACCTAACCATCCGTTGCTCCACTTGCCCCATCCACCGTCTGATGTTCCATGCCACAGATCTAATGGTGGGAGGCCATTTTCAAGCCCCGATCTGTCGGAGTTTAGCGTCTGGGGGATGGGTGGTTTTGCTACCGTACCCCCGCTACGCGTCGTTCTCCTGGCGTGATCGGAGCCCCCCTCCCAAATACCGCCCAGGGCCAAAGGTGGTGCGGGAGAAAACCACAAACTACCCTCCGCCCCCTGACATCAGCACCACGTCACTACTGACGTCACGTCTGCGTCAGCCCGCCACTGCATTGTGTCGTTTCCACATCATCCATCCACGTCATCACCTTGCCAACGTGTCCTCTGCCACATCATCGTCCGAGTCAGCATTCATGTCATCGCCCCATACCCACTGCCCGCCAAATGACATCATGCTGATGTCATCTCAAAAAGCACCAAAAGCGCAAAAAAGTCCCAAATTTTCATAAAATAACGCAAAATGACAATTTTTCTTTCATTTTCATTGGTCATTGTGGGTGCAACGTGCATGCCGTTTACATTGATTTGCTTCCCAATCTCGAATTTATTCATCCACGCCACTTCCGCATGCAATTTCAACTCCATTGTTCACCATTACACCAGCTCAACACCCTCGACACCATAAAAACCAGGTATTTGCCCAAATTTCACTTGTTTACCCCTGTTTTCGACATTTTCTCCATTACACTTGCTTGAAACTCTGCAAACTCCCAAACTAAAGGCACTCATGCACCTAAATGCTGCCTAAAATTTACTAATTAACCCCTATTCGAAGAAAACCCTGTGAACCTGGGCCCACTTGCAAATTCACCGTTAAAAAATTGTTTTAAACTTCATGTTTCTGGCAGAAGCTTCATATGGCCATGCATTGACCCATTTCTTGCCATAATCCTCTGCAAAAACTTCACCCATTGGGCTAAAATAATCCCCATTCCCTTTGTATTTTCCCTCGCAAGCTTATCAATCCAGTGCATTCATCAAGGAGAAGAAAATCCTGCTTGAACCCGGTAAATTTGCATCTTTTGTCATAAGCTACAAACAGTGAAGACTACTGCCTGATTTCAACTCATTTTCCAGCTCCTTTACAAATCGTCAGAAGCAATTTTCCTTATTCTGTTGTTTCACTAATATTCATTGCAAGTACAAACACAGAGAAACTTCAAGATGGCCACTCCAGCAGCTTTAAACATTGCCCCTATCAATGCAGCTGACAAAGAGCTTGAAGCACTGCCTTTAGCTGATAGGGACTACCTCATTCAGGATTTGGTTGGGGACAGAAATCACTTGCAGACCTTCTGTCAGCTGAGAAATAGTTTTTTGAGTAGTAGTGACATGTATTGCATTTGGGAATCAAATTTGCCCATCTACTTCTTGCCATCTGTAAATATTTTCCCTAAGATAATTCACCTCTGTGCTGAGAACTATGACCGAACTCAAAGAGCTTCCAAGTCTCCATCTGGGAGCATACTCTTCCATATCACTCCTGATTCCATTAACCAAATGCTAAATTTCAAGGAAACTCAGCTTTTGGTCCCTTTTAGTATGAAATATCTACTGGATGAAGGCCCCAAACTCTCCAGCTCTGAGATTGCCAGAATTTCCAAGAAATTCATGAGAGCAGACTGCGAGCCTACAGAGCCACCTCCTTTCTTATATGTCAATTTCAATGAAGTAGGCAAACTGCTTGTAGATATGATATCCTCTGTGCTAGGTTTGAAAACAAATGAACACATTGATGAAATAGTGTTGGTCCTATTGTCTGCATACAGCCTAGGACAGCCCCCTACTGTCAAGTACAACTATCCCAAGTTCATTGCCAATAAAATACATGACCAATTAGTAAAGCTCGATAGGTAGGGAGTCTTCAAATACTCATCATATATGTATCATTTGTTCATGTATTATCAGTCATATTTCTTCCAATGTCCCATCAAGAAGTTGGATTCAAAGGGTGAAAGAAGGTCTGCTATATTTTGGTCATCAGTCTTCCATTAGGTCCAAGACTCTCCCTACTCTTATTGTGAGTTCATTGACCAATTTGTTTACCCAGTCTCCTGTCCCTTGAAAAGAACTCCTCCTCCTAGATTATCATATGACATGCAGAAGATATTGCAGTTGTCCAAGAACTACAAAATAGGTGATTGGTATCTCTACCAAAATCACACTCTCATTAGGATCTATGGCTATGAGCTCTGTCCCTATAGGCTCCCAAGATATGTACCCATGAGACTGCTTTCCTTGGAATATTATAGGAAACTCATCAATTCAGATCTCACTCATTTTCATAGTGCCAAGAAGAAAGCTCGCCTGAAATTCAAAGACCATCTAGGCCCCTTTATTATGAACAAGAAAGAAGGTTGGCAAGATGTTGATCAAATACTGGGGCAGAAACTCAAGCTAAAAAGGTGTTTCTGGTGGGTCCCTTATGACCCCAATGGCTTTATCAATGCTAGAAAAATAAAACATAGGCTGTCAGCATATGAACATTGCAAAATCCCACAGTTTGAGCAATATGCTAATCAAGATGAGTGGGTACAAGGCACATTAATTGAAGAACTCACTGAAGAAGAAATAATGGAGAAAAATGTCAAAGATTTAGAAAAAACTCTTGACTTGGATTCTTTTCAGCAGGTAACATTCAAACTGCCACACCAAGTTGGAGAGGGCACATCCACTGCTGCAAGTTCACAAGCTGCCCAAGAAACATCTACATCAGCAACAGGTACAAAAAAAGGAAAAAGAGTGATGGATTTCAAGCAAGAAATAGTTACAGAATAGCCTACCACCTCCAAGGAGCAGAGTCAAGGGCAAGCCCCTCCACAGCAGGCTCAGGCATCACAGATTCCAGCCTTATAGACTCCTCTTAATGAGGAAAGAGGTAAGAAACGGGATAGAGAAGAGACCACACCTCCAAGTGGGTCAGCACAGCAACCTGAAGCCAAGAGGCAAAGAATTTATCCTCAAGTTGAGGAAGAGATTAGTGAAGAAATCATAGAGAACCCAAGGAGGGAGAAAGAAACAAGCTAGCAAACAACTACCAGCTCATTCCAGCAGGAGCAAGGTAGGCAGCATAATACAGAGGTGTCTTCCTCTAGACAGCAAAGAAAACAACCATCTAGCATTAAAGGAACTTTCATGGAAATCAAGGCCCCGAATGAGCTATTAAGAATACAGTTGTATGATCAATTCCTTAAAGCAACACCCTCCAAACAACAAATATTGATGGCAGCTTATGACATCGAGGAGGAAAAGATGATTCTAACTCATTTTAAGCCTAAAGTTCCACAACCTAAAACAGTTGTAGATTACATAAAGACAAATCTGGAAGTCCTCTCCAAGGACATACACCCAATGGACCAAATAGAGTTACACAAGCAAATAGGAGAAATGGTCTATGCCACTCTAGCAGACAAGTCTATGCTCACACATCAACTAAAGGAATCATTGAAAAATACAAATACTCAATTGGATTTGGAGAGAATGTCTTCCTCGGCCAAAGATAACCGAATAAAAACATTGGAGGAAATTACTGTGGATCTAGGGCATGATCCTAAGGATCCCAAGGGCATCAAGGCCCTTATGAAGAAGAAAGAAGATGATATTTCTGTACTTAGAAAACAAGCAAAGCTGCCTACAACTATTCACCCTCAAACTGCAGAACTTGTGCAAGAAAAAGAAGTTGATGATACCATGGATCTGCTCATGATGATTAATGAAAGAATAATACAGATGGAAGAAGAGTTGGAGAGAGCATTGCAAGGAAAGCAAGGAGAGTCGACCTCCCAGCCCCCTCAAATAGCCCCAACTATTGTCACTGTTCCTCCCACACAAGCAGCAGCAATCCCTCTTGTCATTTTAGCATCCACAACGACTACATCAACCACAGATGCAACAACAACAACAACAGGACCAGGATCTAGCATGAGTATGGAAGAGATGATGAAAGTGGTCAAAGAGATAGAAGTTTAGGTCACAGAGGTGAAAGAGGCGAAAGAAAGTTTGGCCAAACTGGAGGCAAGCTATGACAAGTCCAAGATGAAAGTGGCTAAGAAACAAAGAGAAATAAAAGCCTTGGACAACAAAATAAAGGCCTTAGAAAAAGAGATTACTTTAGACAAGACTCTAGCTGAAATCAAAAAGATTCTATGGGCCAAGATTGACAAAGCAATCACTGACCAATGGCGACCAATTCAGGCCATACATGAGCAAATAGAGTTGATAGGCCTAGCTCAATTTGAAACTCAGAGGGCTAGAGAAGCATTGGGAAATATGCCCGAGCAAGCCAATAAAATGATTCATTTCCTGAACACTCATACCAAAGAGGAGTTGGAAGCATTAGACATCAATAGTAGGACAGATACTATTCTAACAGCAAAAAAGGTGCTGACCTTGAGAAATTTTGTGCAAACTCTAGAGAGAAAGTGCTAGGAAATGCAGGCAGAAATAAATGACTTCAAGATAAAGATGACATCATTGCAGACCAAAGGATTACCCAACCTATTGACTAGTGCTAGAAAACTACTATCCTGTGAGCAATATACTATCAGAATCAATAATTATGTTTTCAATCAGATTACAGCATTCTCGAGCACCTCAGAAGAAGCAAGACCTCCCTCTAGACAATCTCTTTATGAGAAATTGGAAACCTTTTTTACATTGAGCATGAAATCAATCATCTGTTTGAGGTCCCACCCAATTTTTATAGATACACAAAGGCTAATGAAACACTCATAAAGATAAGAAGACATCAGCTACCTCCTGAGGATTGGTGGCAAGCAATGCTGGAAATTTTTCCCCGGTAATTTTGGTCTTTTTCCTTTTTTTTCAGCTTCAGTTTTTTGGTCGGCTACAGGTCAGCAAAATTGAGTACGCATGCACCAAACAAAGTATGAAGACAACAGGAATATGGAAAACAAGCCCATAAAATGGAAAATTAAAGGCGCAGCCTCCGCCGACTCAGTTGGTCCCAAAAGACAAATTTCTCTAACAAAATAGATAGCTAGCATACCAACAATTACTGCAGCATTTATTTCCTTCATCTACTTCCTTGAAGGGTTGGTGATGAAATTTATTGCATAAAGACTCATCAGCTAGATATTTTGTATCTCATTTTTGTATATATACCTCCTCACAGAATGTATTAGGGGTTGGTGATTTTCTTTTTGGACTGCGCTGTAAAATATCAGACTGTATTAATACAAATTTCTGTTGAAGTTCACTGTGTCTGAATCATCTGAAGGTGGATTGGATGTTCTGGGACCTGTTACAGAATTCCTGTGTCATTCTATGGAACAATAAGTTATTCTAATCTGTGTTTTATGTTCTCTATATTCGTAAATGTCATATATGTTTCATAATCTTGATAACAGAGAAGAAGAATAGCATAGGATTTGTTTAAATGTACCCTATGTTCATTCTCTGCTATTAATTATGCTTTCTTCAGGATTAGTCATAAATATGAATTCTTAACTGCTCATGTTTGCACTAATTCTTTCATTTTGAATACTATTTAGGAATCCTTAATTGCTCCTACATAATATTCATACACTTTCCCTCTGCCAGTATAATGAAAGATTCTTGATTTCCTTTCATTCCCTGACTTCAGTCCATCATTTCCAGATTTGAAAATTGTTCCTAGCTTTCCTATCCTACTCTGTAGCATTACCATTTCACCAAGAAACACTTTCAATGGTTACACTTTCAGTGACTCCATTGCCCAATGGGAAGAAACTGTTTTATACTTGCAACCCAGCTCTGTCTGAAATCACCATCCAACAAACTTAAAGCCAAACCATGTTGATCATAACTAACCTAAAATACTCCAAAACAAAGCTAAATTCCAAAGAGAGAGCCCTCTCTCGTTGCAGGTAGGCTAGGACCTGCAGCTAAAAGATTGCCTAGTGGTTACCTCGGCCGTATTCCCTACAGGAGGCAAGGAACAACCTGAGTGATAACACATACTTTGGCAAGAAAGCACCTATCCATAACAATTGTTATAAGAAATATTGGTTTACGTTGAAACTCACAAACTTAAATAATTGTATTATATCCTGTTTCTTCTTATATACCTTTGTCTTGGAAAGAAATTATGCTTTGTTAGAGAGTTGATGGGGCTCTTGTACAATTATCATGCAAATAAATTTCTTTACAAAAATATCTTTAATTAGACAAAAAATTGAAATATTTTTTTGCCTCTACAATCGAGGATAATGAAACTACATTGTTGTTTGTCAAAATTGAAACTAGATTTATGTAGAAAGTCATCATGAGTGTGACTTGAAACGAATTTTGTTATCAGATATTCCATCATGAAGAATCTACTACCTTTGAAGAAAAAAAACACTGGTTGAAAAGGAAATTGATTTGAAATAAGATCACCTGAGTCAAGTACACAATTGTTTTATATGAATAATGGAGCACATAGAGAATGGATATTGGAACACTAGTCATAACCACTTAGCCCATTAAATGCACATACAATGAACATAAATCTTTAAAAATTTATCTAAATAAACTAATGTCCAGAGAGGAAAGATCTTAAGGAACCTTAGAAGTTGGGGAAACAAACTATTATATGATTTTCAAGCCAACTAACCACTATTCTAAAAAACTATTTATTTTTGAAAATCTAAGAATATATCCAAAATCTGTAGCTTCAATATCCTCCTAAATGGACTCAAAGAAATATGAGTATCTTTGACTCATAGTCTGGTTATTTTTGTTGTTAACTGAAATTTCTCTATGTATAAAAAATGATTTCTTTGAAATCAAATTCTTCTGGAGTACATGTAGGATTGGCTAATCTTGTAGACCAAATATTATCACTATTATTCTCCTGCACAGATAGATTCACATTTTTTTGATACAAAACCGACCATTGAAAGCTTTAATTTAATAATGCAAGTGAGTTAATAATACCAATGCAAATAGCTTCTTTCCTCTGTGTCAACTAGAAATGTTTTCAATGTGGTTTAGGCATATATCATCGATATGGTAAATAGTCATCGCCTATTACTACTATCCCTGTGAAATATCTTCTACAAGACACTTTCAATATATAGAAATTTAGTATATCAAAGTTTTCATTTACAAGAATTAGTAGAAATAATTTGCATAATCCAAACACGTCACAATTATGGCCAGAAAATAGTAGAAATTCCAACTCTATTTTCAGAAAATTGGTCACATATTTTTGGAAAATCAGATTCTAGTTGTCAAGCTTAAGCATTTTTGGCATTAGACTAATTTATAAAGAGATTGTCTTTCATATTAATCACATCATTGAGTTTTCTTCGATGTTTTGAACCAAATAATGTGGTTAATCCTCACAACAATGGTTCATCCTCAGGACTAATGTGGTCATGAGGATGAACCACATTAGTTGGTTCAAAACTTCAACCAAAACTCATTGATGTGATTAATCTGAAAGATAATCTCTTTATCAATATGGATCACAAAAGTCTAAGATCTAACATCACAGTAATTGTTGATAATACTAAATTTTTTACTTTTTCCTTTTCTGCTATTTGCTACTATTTTTCATGTGAAATGTATTTGAGGAAAAATTTTGAATAAATACCAATTAAAAAAATATCAACGTAAATATTTGTGAGAGATATTAGAAATTTTTTAAAAATAAATCTCGAAATTCAAAAACCAGTTATTTCATGTACAAAAACAAATGTGAATATTTTTGAATGATGATAGCTTCTTTACAGCTTGTCAATAATCATATCCACTACTATAATGATATTAGTTTAGAGGTAAAGGATACCGAACCGTTAATATCATTATGACATGTATGAAAATGAGGAAACAAAACTCCACACATTGAAAGATAATTTTATTCTTCTTCTTCTTCTTTGTTCTAGTTCTACATAACTTGATTTTGTAATTCCACATCTTTTCCATCTATAGAGTGCACCTTCCACATTGATTACAGTCACCAGTAAAACTTGAGGGACAACAATATTAACTGTTTTTTTCAATTGTTAAAGTTTATTATTAAATCATTTTATTTGATTTAGTTTTATGATTTTTAGGTTTATTTTTGTTTAATAAAATGTTTCATTGTGTGGAAGTAGCTTCATGCACACAATGTAATATTTATTATCGGCTTGGGGCAAGAAAAGCCCCATACATTGAAACATCTTTTTATATATAACATGATTTATATAAATGCTTACTTATGTAGATGCATTTGTTTTTGGCATATCCTCTACACATGCACATCGACTTCCACATAGATACTTCCATACTCAATAACACTCTACAAATACTCATTTACAATTGATGACTACAACTTTTATGATTTACAATATAATATTTAATATGACCCTCAGACAATAAAATATCCACACAACAAAATAGGTTTCTATATCCATTAGGACGTACTTAAAAACTTATTTTCTTCGAGAAAAAAAACTGCATCCATCTCTAATGAAATTGCAAGACTGGTTTACAATTAACTATAAAAAAACAAAATATGGTGTTTTTTCATAATGCTTTGAAAAAATCAACCCCAGAGTTTAATGTATTGTTATTATTGTTATTATATTATTATTATTATATGTTGTTTTGTGGAGGTTTTACTCTCAGCAAGAATATTTCTATGCACAATGAGAACTCTCATAATAAGCCCCATATAATGAAAAGTTCCTACAATGAAACACGATTGTGTACAATTCTCTCTTTTGTAAATGCATTCATAAATAAGGAGAACTTGAATAGAATAATCAGGATTTCTAGTTGAGAAAGCTTCAACAATTATCAACATAATTACAACAACTTTAATTGCATTCAAATTCAGATTCTAGTCACAAAAAGTACAATATATATCTAACAACCAAACATTTTGCCAAATGTTCATCTCTATTGTAAACAAAACCGGATCAAGCTAAAGACTATTTGTGCTTCACAAGACTTGAAAATAGACCAAGATATATACAAAAACAACAATTGTATTCATACTCAAATCCTAATCGCTATATTTATCATTGAAATAAATATCACAAATGCAATATGTATCTCTGAAACAAAACCGTTGCTAAATGTTTATTTCCATTTCCAACAATTTTCATACAATTACATAGAATATAAAAGCCTAAAAGCATAGTCTCATGAAACTATGTTCAATCAATGATATTGGGAAAGGATAAAGAGTACATATGAATACAGGTTCACATGCAAGACATTATCTAAGACTTATTGATATAACTGGTAAAATGATTCAGTATTAGAACAAGGTAAACAAAAATCCATGTTAATTATCATTAATTACAAAATATTACCTAATATATAAAAGCTGAAAGTAAACAATGGAAAACAAGTGTTCAATTATTGTTTTATGTACAACATTCATGAATGAAGGTCCATACAACATCCCACACGAAGTGTTATCTTGAAATTGTTTACATAATTAGTAAACATATTGAGAGATATAAAAGAAAATAATTAGAATTCAAATAAGTTATTATTATAGAGCCATGGTACAGAAAATAACTTTTGTTGCATACAAACTTTATGAAAATGTTAATACTTCAGTCAAAAATATTAATGTATTTGTCCTAATGGGAACTCCAATTGGAATCCCATTGACCATAATCTCTAAAAGTAATTTACAAAAAATAACAACGAACTACATTAATGCATTAGATTATTCGATCTTAATGCAGACATAAAATTTCAATAGTAAAATTCCTTGAGGATAGAAATAAATGTTGTAATGGATGAGAATTGTCACAGGGAATTAGATTGACCTCACTTTAGTGGGTGAATTGTATGGCCTACAACGGTGCTACAAATATATGTCGGGCGCGATTTTCCTTAGCTTTTGCATGATCTTAGATCTGAGGCTAATACCTTTACCACAAATCACCACAGGAGAAATGATGCATCAATCGAAAGAAGGGTCACTGGGTGTCGTAGAGGTTTATTCCCCTATTGTTATTATAGTTAATGTATTGAGCAGGTCGGGTGGAGGGCCACAAGACTATGAAAAGGTTTATTTACTTGATGAGATCTCCACAAAAGATCCATGGATACATATATGTAAGTGGTTTTTTTCAGCTCGCTAAGGGAAAAAAGCTGTCAAGATAGTGCATCCAACCTATATTTGTGGTGTGTACCATGTTGCCCAATGGATCAGCATCTCATATCTAAAAATTGAGAGAAACTTTTTTACCATTTCTCACTCACACATTCATCTATCCCACAACCCGTGGATCTATCCTCTAGTGCAGATCTAAACATTGAAGCAAATGCTTTTCAAAAGCTTATAGATCAGGAAGTTCAAAAATATTTTCAAGTTTGAATTAAAACTCTAGTCAGTAAGTCAATTATCTTATGGTTCCAGGCTCTCTAAAGCATTAAATCATTCAAGAAAAATAACCATCATATCATGGGTATTTTGATGCTCATACAAATCCTGATTTGTGAAGGAAAATATACAAACGATGATCTAAGAATACAAGATTACAATATTAATCTGCCATCCACCATCATCTTAAATCTAAGACTTAGAGGAGGCTCCATTGGTTTGAGTAAACCAAAGGGAGTAGCGGGTACATCTAGATCTAGTGTTCCCAAGGAAACATAACTGAATCAAGGACAAAGTAGTGGAGGACCCTCATTCAAAGACATATTAAAAGGGAAATCGATTGCCTCAACGAATCCAAACGAGACACACAACATATCGAGTCCCTATATCTTGGAATAACTAAATCAAGGCGCAACATTGACCATAGGTCTAGTAGAAACAAATTATTTGTACGCAAGTTATGAGGCCCAAGCTACCATCTGCAGATTCATTAATTATTGACCAAACCCAATGGATCTGTTGCACTAGATTTTTACAACTTTGTCAATAAACTACAAAATACACCTTTGCTCCAAAGGATTCTTCATAGTAAAGTTTTCATCATTGGAAGAATGAGAATATATATTTTGCGATGGACTATGGTTATGGGGATCTATGCTTATTTTCCTTACCCTATGGTTTCCATATTTTTAAGCCAATTCAATGGCAGTATCAAGAATTCTCGTTTGGGCTAGACTAGAAGGCATTGGGAACCTATTGATGGTGCTGGACCCACCAACATTCAGGGGATCTCCCCAGAGTTACGTCCCAAATAGACATCACAACGTTTGTGGTAGGAGTTTCATCTCATCTGGATGGCCTAGACTCCATTATCTTAAATGTTTTCCTTATGTCATTCTTGATAGCATGAGAGAGTGGTATGCTTTAACTTCGAACAATGAGGTGTGCATGCCTAGTGAATGCTAGTGTTACTTGTGTCAAGGTTATTTCACAGCAGAGAGAAAGGGTGGTAGTGAGTCTTAGGTTAGATGGGAGGAAATCCCAACTCTATCAAAGAAAAACAACATAGTAGGACATGCACAACTTCCAAAATAAAAATCCACATGGATGTGGAAATCACAACACAAAAAGGAAGATAGCATGTACGAAACCTAGAGGGAAGTTCACACAAGTGAGATGGTTATTATAATAGGTTTCATAAAAGGTTTTGTCTGATGTCCAGGATGTAACCAACGTAGGCAAGCTAGTATTAACAACTTATACAACACATTTTCATAAATATGTATTAGAACAACTGAATGAGTTCAATTGTTTAACACAGGCTAAAGCAACATGTATTACAAGTGTTCAAGATTAATTCTTACAAACATTTACAGAACATTTGAGAAAAAATGCAGGCCTTTGAGCAAGCTTTTGAATTAAGCAAAAGCTTCAAGACACATTGATATACCATACATTACTAACCCCGTGGGCTGGGTTTTGGAGCCATTGCATGCTCTTCAAAGAAAATATTACAGACTCTAAAGGCTATGTAGGAGGATTCAAGGTGAAAAATTCCCTTGCATGTACAAATGATGGGGTATTTATACCCAAGGGTGAAACTGGCCCTTGTGACCGTTCGGCTTCCCTCAAGGCTATTTGACTTCCATGGATTTTCAGATTGCATGACTCTTCAGATTACAAGTGGGTCTCTTGGCCTTCAACATTACATTACATTTATTGACAATAGTATGGCCCATAGTAGTGATGTGGCTGACATGACTCTTGACACGACTCAACATGACAGTGTTGATATGTTCATGTTGTTGCTGGTGTGCATGTCGAGCTATAGTGTTGCTGAGTGATTGTTGTCTTCTCGGTGTATCCCAGATTCCCATCTGCATGGAAATGTGTGCACAATCCTTGATGGTCACTAGGTTCGGTTGATGTTGCATGTTCACATTGCCCCTTTTCCTATACTTTCGCATGCTTGAAATCTTCGTCCGTTTGTGAAAATATCTCCTCACATGTTTCCTCACCCTTCTGTCCATGCATGTCGTCCGTTCATATGTCCACGAACACATCTTCGCATGGTCATGCATTCACAAACACATCTATTCACATGTGTTGTTTGTTCATCTGTTTGCGAACACGTCCTTCTGCATATACTCTCCTTTTTCATCTCGTTTATTGATGTGTCATGTTTGTTCATCTACCTGTATCTGTAGTCACTCACAACAGGATGAATTCAAATCTGCAAACCTCCTAGTCTACCATGATGCATGGTATTTCTCTTTCATATTTAGGTGATCGGGAGAGAGGACGAGGTTGTCAAACTACCTGAGGCAAGTTTCAAGCTTGGATGCGAACTATGGGCACTGCTGGTGAAAATTACGTAGAGGTCACTCGGGGAATGAGATATACAATCCGGATCAGTGTTGACTATCCACAGGATCTGGATCGGCTGGATGGCAGATCTGCATAATATCTAGAGGGAGGTCATTAGGGTAGCAGAGGGCCTTGGCAACAAAAACTATGTAATTCTTGGAAAGAGCTCGCTGTGAGGATTAAGAGGCTTGGTAGCAAAAACTATGCAATTCCTGGAGGGAGTTGGAAATGGGATGCGAGAAGGCTTGGTAGTAAAAACTACGCAATTATAGGAGGGAGCTAGCAGTGGACTATGGGAAGGTTTGGCAGTGAAAACTACACAATTCTTGGAGGGAGTTTGAAGCGAGTTGTAGGGTTTGTTGGAGACAAAAACTATGCAAGTACTGGGAGGTTAACATGTTGCGAACCACTGCATAGTTTCTAAGCTAAGCGGGACACTGGGCTACTAATGGGCTTTCTCAGAAATATCCGTAGTTTTCTCGGTGAGTAGTTGGCCGGCTTACTGGTGTCTGGCTAGAAAACCTACATAATCATGCAAGCGAGATATGGATGGACACTCATGAACTGTCCATCCTGTCTGCACAATTTTCTCCATCAGCAAAGCAAGTAGCATCTTCTCCGTAGCTTTTGAGGGGAGTGATTCTCAAGGTCACGGCTCGGTCCAATACTCCGGTTGAGCAGTAGGAGGGTTGATTGATCAGCTTATGGGAAACACAGATTGAAAAGGATTGGACACTTGTACGTTGTTCTGGTGAAAATCCATCAAGTAGATTGCAAGGTGAAGGTTCTTGTTTGAGGGAGATCTAGTAATTAGAACATCAGCAAAAATAATTGAGTGTGTGGGCACGTGAATTTGTGCATATGCAACTTTTACAAACACACACTCTATGACAAGACGCCTGAAACCATTAAGACAACATATGCTCAACATGACCAACCGATGATGCAGGCAACAAGCTCGATACTGGTGATGGATCATTGAATGACCAGAACACCGTTTGCGTGATAGTGCATACAACTTCATTTGTGACTGTAATGGTGTTTACATAGCGAATACAACATGTACACATGAATCGAAAACATTGTGCACGACTAGAACATGATTGCAATCGTGATTGTAACGAAAATGCCAAAGTTGTTCATAGAACGGAAAAGAAAAGAGGGTACAAAGACTCACATGGGCCCACGGGTTGACCCAGAGTTCTTGCAAACATTTTTGTAGACATTTTTGGGCACTACAACCCCAATCATACATGTCCATAAACCATGGGCTCCTAAGTCGCTAAAATTGTTGCTTTAAAGGAACAAGGTTAGCTGATTACATCATCTCCCAGAAGTTGTCCATAGAAAACTACTACAGACTACCTAGTGCAGAGCGTGCAATACATCTCCCCTGCTTAGTGTAAAGGGTGTTATGCATACTAGAATGCCCTTCTGTAGGGTGCGATGGGTGAGAGTAGACAAATGGCAGAGACAGTTTGCAAGGTGGATGACCATGGAATCTTCCAAAAACTTCTCTTGTGACACTTGCCTCTCTGAATTCACACGGGAATGAGTAAGAGATCATCAATCTCCAAGTGGAATCAAGAACTATCAAAGAGAGGGCACTAATCAAAATCCCAGAAGCTAACTCAATCCCCTACAATCATCTATATATGGATCCCTCATCACAGAGATCCAGAGGCTGGAATCTTGTATCCTGTAAGGAAGTGCTATTGGTTTCCTGGTGCAACATCATAGTGTTGGGTGATTTAAGCTTTTCATGAGGTAAAGAAGGGATTTCATGCTAAGAGGGTGATGCTGGGTCAGAACAATTGGTTGTAATCCTCTTTGCTATTCTTGATATTAATAAAGCTATTCAAGTTTTCCTCAACATTATTGTATGTTTGATGATATATGCATTTGTGTGGTCAATATATTTGGTCCTGTATTGTTTATGATTGTAGATCTCTATTCTTCGATAGTATTATGCTGCTTTGATTCCACAAGTGCTCTTTGAAGGTGGGTAGACAAAGAAGGAGTGGCGAATATCTATCAGAAGGGAGAGGAAGCAAGCAAGGAACCAAGCGCAAGACTAAGGTTGGTGTCCTTTGTTCCCCTCTTATCTACTTCTCATAAAGGAAAGCGTAAGTAGTTTTGGTTTGTTTGTTTCTAAGACAGCTACCAATCTCAGTGTGACTAGCAGCTCCGAGTGGACACTAGATTTCCTGATAACAAAATGGAAGCTCCACTGGGGAGTGAATAGGTTGTTTGCTTGTCTATATTTGTTTGTTTTATGAACTTGCAGACGGAGCCTGAAGTCAAGCCATCTAGCCTTCAAACTGCATTTGCTATGCAAGTGCAAAGTAGATCAATGTTGCTTCAATCTATCTCTGGTTTTTGTTTATAAACTGAACAATACATTTGTAAACATTCTAATTGCCCTGGTGGTGGCTCTAGTAACCTCATTAGATAAGCCCCTGTGATTTATATTTACTAAACATCACTTGCTCTGCCTAAATCCCTCAACTGAGCTGTAAACAGTGACCAAAAGCCAAGTTGAAGTCTCGTCCCTAGACCATCGCACCTTTTACTCTTGGGAATCTGGATACATCACACCTCCCGTGTGCAGTAGGTGCGCTGCATCACACTTTCCCTGTGTTACAGGTG
>APFE030689575.1:151709-185672 GCA_000404065.3 Pinus taeda | reverse complement strand
TTTCAGGGCTGGAAAATGACTAAGCTCTCCTGTGGCCCCTTGTGGAAAGAAAACAACAAGTGGGAGATTGTTGGGTTGTGTTATATTCTTTCCACATAGTTAACATGGGGTTTGAAGGGTACCCGTAACCCCACTTTATGGGGTACGGGGCAGCGCCCCGGAAAATTTTGATTTTGGACCCTATGTTAGGTTGGGCGGACCCACCTATAGTTTTGCGCATGATTTTCACACATGTTTTTTGGACGCGATTGTTTTTCGGTCCATGGTTTTGGATGTGATGGTTTTCAGTCCATGGTATTGGATGCTTTGGCATGTATAAATATGTATTGTAACATTGAAAGGAACATAATGAAAAATCAAGCTGGTAGTCCTTGTTTTGGGATCCAATGGGAAATCTCTGTGTATATGTGTTTTATGTGTTATGCTCTCGCATATTTATTTTTCTGGAGATCTAGAATTCGTATGCAGGTAATTTCTGTACGGGGTTAAAACCTACACCACACACTGCACCATCCAAGCCTAAATCTCCATGTGTCATTTGCAAAGGAGACCACTATCATCGAGATTGTCCTTGCATCCCTCAGATCTTAAGGGACTGGTCTCCTTGTTTGCACAATATGGTGTCATCAACCTCTGATCGTGTTGAAAGTACACCGTCAACTAGTGAAAGCGAAGTATCTGGATAGAAAAGGAAATGTAAATTTCCTTGTAGACTATGTGAAGGCGATCATGTCATCCACCATTGTCCCTTCCTAAACGAAGCTAAAAGAGTTTTGGATAACCGTCTGGCTTCACCGCTACGGCTTCCTCCTAGATATAAGAAACTCTTACCAAGTCCATCACTGGTTGAAAATCCAACTGACACACCATTGTGGTCAGTTGAAGTGTCTATAATTGAAGATAAACCCTCTGAACCCACACCAGACGAAAGTCAAAAGGTCGAGGCGGCAATTGACCAGGTCTTTCCTTCGAAAGGTCCATCTTCAGATGATACAATCACTGAAGAGAATGACAATGACACCGTTCAAATTCTTTCCGTAAACATAGACTCCGATGAACATGGGGGCAATCTACCTGCTCCTTTACCATAGGAAGGAATTTCATCAGAGTCATATCCAGCCATCTATTGGGTCCCACCTCCAAGCAACCTAGTCGTTTCCTTTGATTGGAATCTACTAGGCAGACCCCGTTTACTAGCTAGTGTACCCTTCCGAATCATTGTAAAAGCTTACGGAATGGTCATGGAAGGTACCATCATAGATGAAGGGGCTTCTGTGAGTATCCTTTCCTCAACTGCCTGGAAAGTGCTTGGTTTTCCATCGCTTCTGCCTGAGATGAGAAATCTGATAAGCTTCGACAAAGGAACTAGTTGACCGTTAGGGATCCTTCCAAATGTGCCTATTACTTTGAGAAGGAAAACCATTTATATGAATGTAATGGTAGTCCAAGGACCTCTAGACTGTAATATACTCCTTGGGTGCGACTATATATATAGAATGGGAGGCATTGTCTCCTCACTCTTTAGAGTAATGTGTTTTCCACATGAAGGCTGAGTGGTCCAGCTCGTAGACCAGCTTTTGTTCCCCGACTCACACATAGCTAATAGTCAAATGCCATCCCTAAATTGTATTTTCACATAAATAATGTCTCATCAATCTCTAGTCTGTCCACCTAAAGAACGCGAGTAATTCAGGAGGACATGAATGAAACCCAGGGGGCATGCAACCTAGCCTGTTTCGTCAAGAAAACTCTAGGCATAGAGTAAGGTTTCTGCGAAGGATATATGACTAGTCTGATAACTTTCCGTATAGGAAGAGGGAATTAGACCAAAATAAGACACCTCGTTAGAAGGTAGGCCTTTCCTGATAGAACAAATGTTTTGTATGAAAATTGAGAGGTAATCTAGAAACTCTACTTCGCTATGCCTGGGGCCATGCAACCCTTTTGTGAGCAAGCAAAGAGAAACCTTTATAGTTGTGGTGGCTTCAACCTCTTAAGTTGGTTGAATGGTCAAATCGACCATTTGCCTTTGTAGGGGCCAAATGGTGCCTGTAAAGTAAAGGAAAAATTGTCCTACATGGCCTTAGCAGTTAAGAAACCGCTAGGACAGTAGTTGGTCATTCCTAGTTTGCATGCAAAAGGATGCGGAGCAAAGCTTTGAAAGGTGCAAGCTCCATAAAAACTGGAATCTATAGATGAGATGTCTTTATTATATGACTGGCACGAGTAGTTTTTATTAGAATTTCAATCTCGTTAAAAATTAAACCTAAGTAATGAGCAAATGTTTCCCCCAGAGTTTAAGCTCATTAAAAAATGAACCAATCTCCGGTAAATAACCATTGTGAATGCATTATCATCAGCTTTTAAGCCTTGGTCGTGTTCTCATCATCACCTCCACTCTGTTTTAGCCGATCATACGCCTCCATTTGATTGTTTACCCCTTTTGAGGAACATATGCGATGAGTGATCTTGTTAGCCATTCTTGTGACACTACCGTGATTGGAAAATTCCAAACCTGACCTGAATCAATTGCTACCCAAAATTATCACTCGTTCCTCAAAAAACAAGTCTCCTTTAAGCTATTTTCACCTAACTCATAAAATATGAAAAGATTTCCGAGCGATTGGCCTCTCCAGCTCGTTAAAACTACCGGGAGTGCTATCCCTCCTCTAGATTTTAATCTTTTTGGATCTGAGGGATTATTGCACAAAAAGATCGAGCGCTTTTCTTGTTCGGCTCATTAAAACTATCGAAAATTCATCCCTTTCATATTATTTTATACTTTTTTAGACTTAAGGGATTACATGACGAAAAAGGATTATGGGAGTTTCCTTTCCATCCCTTTTCAAACTCTATAAAATTGAAAAAGGATCAAGTTATCATTGTCGTTAAACTCGTTAAAATCAATAGCGACAAACTTGTCGAAATGGATGAGAATGAGTTTCACTATTGCTAGGCTCGTTAAAACATAGCAACGGGTTCACCCGAAGGGCAGATTATAGAACAAGAATATGTTATCCTCCTCAAGATTGATAAAAATAAAGAGGTACTGGTCAACAATGACTGGGGAAAATTGGGAAGAAAACTTAAAGAAACTTTATTGGTAGCAAGTCACTCTTGAACATGATAGTTTCACTCCACATCCGAGCCGGTTGGGTTATTCCATTCACTGGTCATATCACCATTGGTCCATCATACCATCCATCTTTGGGGTTAATGCTACCAATCCATTTTAGTGTCGTCGGTATGTTCAAGAGAAGCCGCTCAGAGAATTCACCTGTGTCTCATCTGCTGTAATACATTCACGCTCCATTCTTTCATGACCGCCACCCTGAACCCTATATCATTAGATCGTTTTCACCTCCAAAATCATTTTCTCTGTTCTGTGTCGTAGATGTGCGATTCATTAAGGCCCTCCTACGACGGGTTGCTTCTTGTTGACATTAGCTCATTATACAAGATGTTGACCTAGGAACAACCCTTTGAGTACTTTGAAGCTTGCATGCCTTAATGGCAAGTTTCTCACTTCCGGCGACAGGTTTACATCAATGGCCTTTGACCGAAAGATTTTGTTTGGTGTTCGACACGAAGTCCCTTTTTCACACCACAACAATTGTATTGTAGTACCTTGAGGGTCATCATCATTATCGGTGATTCCTCTCATGCTTGTTAACAACTTACATCATTGGTTGGTAATCACGCGATGTATTTCCATGTTTGACTCCAGAGCATCTTTCACATGGATCGACTTATACTCTGAGTGAATATCGAACGAGTTTGAAGACCCCGGATCTAGTTTCATCCATCCAGGCTACGATATATTTAGGAATATAAAGACATCAAATGTACATCATTTCCGAACAAATGATCATCCGAATCAAAAATTGATGACTCCGTCTGAATCATCAGTCCTGTACATAGACGGTTGTCTGTCCTATGTACATGAAAATGAATTTATAAAGCTAGGCATGGGAATGCCCACCTCAGCTAGATCATGAAAAATATTATGCAAATAACGTATTGTATTGTATCTTATTACAGGTCTCCTTCTAGCTCGAAAAAACTTCGGATCCTCATGATAAAGCATTTCACTTGACATCGAAAGATTGAAGACCTCATGCTTTAGGGGGCAACTGTTATAGAAATTTTTGGGCACTACAACCCCAATCATACATGTCCATCAATCATGGGCTCCTAAGCCCCTAAAAGTGTTGCTTCATGCCCTAAAGGAACAAGGTCAACTAATTACATCATCTCCCATAAGTTCTCCACAGAAAACTACTCAGAACTGGTCAAAACTGCAACATACAAACTACTGATTGCAGAAGGTGTGATGCATCTCACCTACTCAGTGTAAAGGGTGCAATCCATACTGGAATGCCCTTCTGTAGGTTGTGGTGGGTGAGAGTAGAAAAATGGTAGACACAGTTTGCAAGGTGGATGATCATGGAATCTTCCAGAAACTTCTCCTGTGACACTTGCCTCTCTGAATTCGCCCAAGGACGAGTAAGAATTCATCAATCTCCAAGTGGAATCAAGAACTATCAGGGAGAGGACACTAATAAAAATCCCAGATGCTGACTCATCCCCCTACAATCATCTATATATGGATCCCTCATCACAGAGATCCAGAGGCTAGAATATTGTATCTTGTAAGGAAGTGTTGTTGGTTTCCTAGTGCAACATCATAGTGTTGGGTGATTTAAGCTTTTCATGAGGTGAAGAAGCGCTTTCATGCTAAGAGGGTGATGCTGGGTTAGAACAATTATTTGTAATCCTCTTTGCTATTCTTGATATTAATAAAGATATTCAAGTTTTCTTCCACATTCTTGTATGTTTGATGATATATGCATTTGTGTGGTCAATATATATCTGGTCTTGTATTGTTTATGATTCTATATCTTTGTTCTTCTATAGTATTATGCTGCTTTGATTCTATAGGTGCTCTTTGAAGCTGGGTAGATGAAGAAGGAGTGGCAAAGATCTATCAGAAGGGAGAGGAACAAAGCGAGGAACCAAGCGCAAGACTGAGGTTGGTTTCCTTTGTTCCCCTCTTATCTACTTCTCATAAAGGAAAGCGAAAGTAGTTTTGGTTTGTTTGTTTCTAAGATAGCTACCACTCTTAGTGGGGCTAGCAGCTCCGAGTGGACACTAGATTTCCCGATATCAAACATCAAGTAAACTCTCAAGGGATCCTTTGAGACCAGATGCAGGAAAACATTTTGGAAGGTGTTGCCACCACTGCAACGCTTAGCGACACACTAGTAGAATTCCATATTCTCTATTTTGGTTCATTGACAACATAGGATCTTGGTCTTTCTGGTAGTATTGAATAGTTGTGTAGGAGGTTACTTCACCTTTCCCACTTACCCCATGGACAAACATGGTTCACCTTTTTCCAAGTTAGTTGAGCACAACAAAAGTTTTAGCTTGATCATAGTGTTTCGAAATTGGGAAGGGTAGTTTGGCTTGCCAGTTAAAAAAAAATTAGAGTATAATTTTCCATCTCTAGTGTTGCTCCACTACCAGTAGGCCTCGAAAGTACCCCGACATAGTCACAAAGGAACACACACATTGCTCCACTACCAATGAGCTTGGTTAGTACCCTGGTGGAGTTGCATGCTTCGCCTCTCTGCGGAGGAAGCCTCTGTCTTCTTTTGCCTTTGTATTTCCTTTTTTCTTCCAAGAGGACTATGCATAGGCACTTATTTATTTTTTGGGAAGAATAGGGATCCCAACTTATTGAGAGCTAAAGTGGTTGTTCCTTCAGATAAGCATGTAATACCTCTGACATAGGTTTTCTTGCCTAGATTTCCCGCTTCTTTGTTTCTACTAGTTGGATGAATTTGATCACATAATGCAGAAGACTAAGTACTGGCATGGGGTTTCCCATTTTGGACATAGGTTCATGGTTGGACCCAAGATTCCCTTTTAGATGGCTTGTATTTTCCATAAAAACTTCATTTACCAAAGGTTACAACCAAGCACAGAGAAGATGCACACAAGGTTGGCCAAGTGCTATAGTGTCATAAGTCTCTCCCGATTTCCACCACATACTTATTCAAAAAGAAAAACTTGGTAGAGCGTAGCACTTATTTTCAGAAAACACAAATACAAAGGAATGAAGCAAACAAAAAAAAATGAAAGAAAAATAGTAAGGAGATCACATAAAGAAAAATAAAAAAGAACGTAAGAAGAATATGTACATGGCAGAGGGCTCCGCTCGACCTACTAAAAATAGTGTTTGAGATCTTGGCCATCGACAGGAAGGTTTTCAATCCTCTCGTTAAGTGACTGGAAACCGTATGTGTGTGGACCAAGCTTCTCATTGACTGTGTATGGACCAATCCATAGGGATTGAAACTTCATATTCTTGTCTTTGTCTTCATCGCGTTTATCCCATTTCAAGACCAAGTCACCAACATCGAAGTTTTTTTTCCCTGCAGAATTCTTGTAAACCATCTCTTGATATGGTTCTTGTGGAGTGTAAATTTTTATTTTTCTCTCATCATTCTTCCTATAGTTTGTGAAGCATATCCATCCTACGTTGAGCTAGCATGCAAGGTTTTCCTTGGGATTCTTAAGACAAATGAAGTGTAGGAGAGTAGATGTTGGGTGGTAGGATGGCTTCTTTGCCGTAAACGAGGAAGTACGGTGACATATTGAGAGAGAGTTTTGGTGTTATGTAGTCATCCCATAAGGAGTTCATCAAGGAAGAGTGTCAGTTATGCTATTTAGAGTAAATGGTATTTTTGATTATATGGATAATATTTTTGTTCGTGGATTCAATGAGACCATTTTCCTGCAAGTAGTAGTTAGATGACAATTTAAGCACAATAACATTTTGTAATGAAAAATAATAAAGATTTAAAGATGAAAATTCCATTTCATTATCAAATAAAAGTGATACCGGAATGCCAAAGCGTGATATGAAGTTCTACTAGAGGAAGTTGATGACTTCCTGGTCATTCACTTGCTTGCGCGGAACTACTTTTGTCCACCGCGTGAAGTAATCACCTGCTATCAGAATAAGCTTGTGTTGTTTCGATGAATGTGAGAAGATTTCCTTGATGATTTCCAAGCCCCATTGTTGGAACGATTGAGCAACTGCATCAGGGTGTTGTGGGGCCACTGACCTTCGCGTTCTATTGGTGCATCGCTAACAAACTAGGCACTTGTAGGTGTACGTGTGTGCATCCTTAAATAATGTGGGCTTGTAGAAACCATATTACATAACTTTGTGCATAGTGGTATTTCCCATGAATTGACCCCTCACTAGTACGTCATGCAGATTTTAAAAAATATTCTCTAGTTCATGTGCCTCCAGGCACCTGAACAATATTCTATCATTGTTCTTTCTTTAAATCACTTTATGCACCAATTGATAAGTAAAGATTTAAGATGCAATTCCCTCTTCTATCTTATGTAAATGTGAGAGGGTATGGTGCCTTAGTCAAGGTATTATCACACATCTACATACCAAGAGTTTACGTTTTCAGTGCGTGCTGCTCACACTACATCGTACATTTAAATTTCCCGCTCCCAACCAACGAGCTCTTCTTCTTCCTCCTGTGTGTGTACTTCCTGAAATGTGAGTCTTCAGACACCACGACCATTGACAGTGTGAATCATCTTGATGTCAAGATCATATTCTTGCAAGCCTTTCATCTATTTCGCATGTTATTCACCTAGATCTTGTTGTACAAGCAATGAATAAACTGAGCAGTGAGGCACATAGACTATACAATGGTTTTTCAGCAAGTAGGATCTAAAGTGTTCACCACCTTGTATATTGCATATTCTTGTTTTTCAATGGCGGGGTAACTGAGTTTGGGTCCCTTCATTCTTTTGCTAATGAAAGAGATGGGATTTTCATCGTTCATCTCATCCTTTTGAGTGAGTATTGCAGGGAGTGAGATGTCGGAGGCAAAGGTGTATAGTTGGAAGTCTCTATTGAAATATGGGTTGTAGACTGTAGGTGCTTCTGCAATAGCCTCCTTGATACACTTGAATACATACCTTTCCATCTTGCCCTAGCTATAAATAGCATCCTTCTTGATCATGGCTTGCATTGGTTTGACTATCTGAACATAATCTAAGATGAACTTCTAGAGGAAGTTTATCTTTCGCAAGAAGGAGTGCATCACTTTCTTGTTGGTTATGTGAGGGATATATGATCCATGTGGATGTTGGTGGCCACCCAACTATCCCACTTGGACCCCCACAATTGTCTCTTTCTTCTTTCCAGTTTCCTTAATTGTAGCACAGTTTACTATTTTTAGCAGTTTTTCAGGGCTTGAACTTCCAGAGCCGTTTTGAGGCCCTAAATGACGTTTTTTTGGGAAACATGGGAGCAACATGGGTTAAGGGACCAATGCTACTCTTCCCAAAGTTATATTTCTTGGATAGATCTTTCTAACGAGATATTGTACATGTCAAACGGAGATCAGTTGCCAAAGTTATGACCCCGGGAAATTGATGAACCAATTTACCCAAACGGGGCCCACAATTTGGCGTTTCATCTTCTAGGGTTATGTTCTGGGATGTTAAGGGTTTTCCATGGTTTCTAAACAATAAATAGGCCTTTGAGCCTCATTGTAACACAATTCAGAGCTGTGTAGCTGCCACATCTCTTCTCAGATATAAGCTATCATCGCCCTAGCTGGTTTATTTCCATTTCTATTTGTAAGCATATTTCAGTATTTTACATTAATGAAATGAAGTATTATTTCTGGTGCATCTTTGTGTATATGGTTATCTCTATATTTTGTTGCATTCCTATTTAAATCTGGTTCAGTGGTATCAGATCGGTCTACATTTTCTCTGTTTTTCTTTGCATGTCCACAACGAGGTCGGGATATAAGGAGTTAGGGCTTGAATTGGTCAAACCTTTGCAAGACCAGCCTCACAAATATCGAAAACCTCCCATGGTGGATAAAAAGAAAGATGAGGGGGCGGGAGATCCTATCAAAATCCTACTCGAAGAAGCCCTCGAGTGGCCAAGGAACACGATGATGGATAGCTTTGAGCAAATCCTTCAACGGCTACCCAAAGGCGACGCATCGGCTTCCAGCAACTACTCTGGAAATGCCACACCATTTAAGGTACAAGTTAATTTTGAAAACCCCATCTTTGATGGTCAAATAGATGCAAATGTTGTAGATAAATGGTTAAATATGCTAGATGGGTATTTTTTTGTTCATGATTTTCTAGTCAAGAAAAGATTGTTTTCGCTCTTCTCAAAGTAGCCCCCCATGTCAAGGACTGATGGGAAACCTATTACGAGCAAAAGAATGAAAGTACAAGCTCACTATTTTTAGCTACACCCACTTGGGATTCATTCCAAGATGCGACCAAGGAGCAGTACTACCCTGTCAAGAGCTATGAGGACAAATACATCAAATGGACCACACTACGACAGGAAAGGGACCAAGATATGCCAAAGTTCACAAACAATTTTCATACCCTTTGCACACAGTTGGGTATCAAGGACTATGAGCTATATTTGGTACTCAAATAGTGTGGCTTCCTACACAAATACATCCAAGAAGAGATGGAGTTCTTGAACATCTCGCTCAGCACGGTGTACCGATACACTGTCAAAATCGAGAAAAAGTTCAAACAGAAGAAGCGAGACTTTGGATTTGCAAATCTGAAGACCAAAGGACAAAGACAAGGCGGGGTGACCCAAGACAACTTGTCAAAGCCACAAGAAAAGAACAACACCACGAAGTTGAATAAAGACATACGAAAGTGGTGTGAGTTCCACAATAGTCCCACTCATAACATAAGTGAGTGTTGGACCAAGAAGTTGCTAGTGGCCGAGTTGAAGGCTTTAAAATCAGATGCATGTTCTGACCTTGAGTCAGAACCCGACAAGGGGAATCGCAAAGAGAAGAAGATTGTTGATGTAGAGCCCAGCTTCACTGTTGCCACCACCAAGATCCAAAAGAATGAGCTTGAAGATCCAGAGGAGGGGGAATGTCTTTTCCACTCACAGATGTGGGTGAAGGGCTCGCTGCTGAAATTCATTGTCGACAGTGGTAGCCAAAAGAACCTCATTTCAGCAGAGGTCATGAAGCATTTGGGCCTACCGACTACACCATACCCATAGCCAGACAATATCGGGTGGCTTCATGAAGAAGGAGATCTCAAAGTTCGCCAACAGTGCGGCTTTCCCTACAACATCAAGCCCTTCACAGACAAGGTATTATGTGATGTTACACCTCTGGATGTTTGCGATGTACTATTAGGCTAGCCATGCTTGTGGAGGCGACATGCTGTGTATGAGTGAAGGCCACGTACTATCATTATATCTTTGTGTAATTCATTATACAGGATACCGGAGGTAGCCCCACCCACCACCTCTTTGATTACTGCTAAGAAAGGCAACAAGCTCATCTCCCAAACTAGGAAATTCATTTTTTGTCTAGTTCGCTCCCAAAGTAAGGGGAAGATCATCACCACATCCATGACCTCCGCGAAGGGTTCCTCCATGCAACAGTAGCAGCAAAGGGATAAGGTCATGATAGAACATAGGAACAACTTCTCCTCACCCACACGGGTACCACACAAGCTTTAGTTGGGCAACAAAGTATGATTGCATCTGCAGAAAGAATGCCTTACAAGAACCCATCAAAAGCTCCAACCATGCCGACATGGTCCTTACACCATTACCAAGGTTGTGGGAAATAATTCTTTGGAGTACAAAATTCCTTCATTCCTTCTCTTGCACCAAGTGTTCAATGTGTACTGCCCTCGGCCATGCTTCCCACCATTACTAAACACATTTGAGATTGCAGAACAACTCACCGGGGACCAAGTGCAGCAGATGGAGGAACTCAATGCAATAGGGACCATTGCTTCCTAAGGGGGGAGGAATGATCTAGGTGGATGTTGGTGGCCACCCACCTATCTCACTTGGACCCCCACAACTATCTCTTTCACCTTTTCAGTTTCCTTAATTGCAGCACAATTTACTTTTTTTAGCAGTTTTTCAAGTCCTGAACTTCCGGAGCCATTTTGAGGCCCTAAACGATGTTTTTTGGGAAAACTGGGAGTAACATTGATCCATGGACCGATGTTGCTCTTCCAAAACTTATATTTCTCAAATAGATCTTTCTAACGAGCTATTGTACACATCAAATAGAGATCGGGTGCCAACGTTATGACCCCGGGAAATTAATGTACCAATTTACCCAAACGGGGCCCACAATTTGGCATTTCCTCTTCTAGGGTTAGGTTTTGGGATGTTAAGGGTTTTCCATTGTTTCTCAACAATAAATAGGCCTTCAAGCCTCATTGTGACACAGTTCAGAGGCATGTAGCTGCCACATCTCTTCTAAGAGGTAAGCTACCATCGCCCTAGCTATTTGATTTCCATTTCTATTTGTAAGCATATTTCAGTATTTTACATTAATGAAATGAAGTATTATTTCCATTGAATCTTTGTGTATATGGTTATGTCTGTATTTTGTTGTGTTCCTATTTAAATCTGGATCAATCTGTGTGATAGTCTAGACCTGGTCTAGATCAACCTTGATATCACTTTTGGCAACGATGTGCCCAAGGAGGTTCCCCTCGGACACTATAAATATGCTCTTTTTTGGATTCAAGGAAATCCTGTATTTTCGGCATTGCTCAAAAATTTTCTTCATATGGTGTATGTGGGCTTATCATTTTCTGGAGAGGACAGTAACATCGTCGAGCTACACCACTATGCTATGTCTGATGAGTTTGTACAACGAAATGTTTATGGCACGCTGAAAGGTCGCACCTGCATTCACGAGCCAAAAGGCATTCTTCTATATGCGAATGTACCCCACTTGGTACTGAAGGCAACTTTGAGTCTATCAAGTTAAACTATCAAAACCTAATTATATTTTGAGAACCGGTGAAGCAAGCAAAACATATGTGCCCCAAGTACTGTTTTTTAAATGTACTCCATAGATGGCACAGGGTAGTTGTCTTTGTCCAAGGCGTAGTTCAAGTTCCAGAAATCAACACACAAGTGGATTTACGAAGAGTTCTTTTGTATAGGAGCAAGGTTTGAAACCCAAGTAGAATGAAGGACTCTGTATATCGTCCATGCATCCAACATCTCGGTGATCCCTTTTTGTATGAGGGGTTCAAGTGACAAATGTACTTTCCTCAGCTTTTGCTGATACGGCTTGACCCCTTCTTTGATCAGAATGATGTGTTACATTATTCGTGTGTTGTAAGTTTTTAGATTGTCATATGTAGACGGGAACACATCCCCATACTGTTTGAACAAGTAGACAAAGGCTTTCTACTCCTGCCACATACAATATGTACCAAGATTAATGAACTTTGGATCTTATTCTATTCCTAAGTTGATCAGTTCGTCCATCATGGTAGAGTTGTGGGTTTTGCTATTCCTCAGTCCCTGAAAGAATTCTTGCAAGTCATAGAGCTTTTCCGGAGATGCCAGACCTTTGGGAATGAGGTGCCCTTTCTTGATATCTATCCCATCTTGCAAAGATCACTCATGCATGTCTTCTTCTATCGATGCATCCCTGAAGGTATCACTGTTGGGCATGAAATGTAGTTTTTGTTGATCATCATAAAACACGCGTAAATTAGTTACGTTATCCGAGATAGATGTTCTATACAAAATTTCATAATAATTTTTATGACCCTGGTCCTACAGTCAAAATTAGACGTTGGTCAAGTTAGCCATTAGAGGCTCTACTCCGACTATTTAACATGCTAAGCTATATTTGTTTCTTCAACTTGTCCTGATGATGAACCACACTAGATGGTTTGAAATGCGTCGACAGATATTTTCTGCATGTGATTTACGCCGAAATATTTCTTATAAAAGTAAATTTATCCCTAAGCGGTGACATTCTAGAAGCTATGTTTGCCAAAGCATTGGAAGCTACATTACACGTTCTTTGTAGAACAGTGATATTGAATGATTTGAGGTTAGAGATCAATCATCATACCTCTTGTTGGTAACTTTTCAGATGTGGTGATAAAAAGTGAATGGTGCTACGTACATACCATAACATGATTTCCAAACTACCTACCACTTTGAGCGTGAGCACATTGAGGATAATGTCTTTCTACAAACTGAACACAAGTGCTTCATATTCAAAAAAGTTTCTTGTTCACTCAAACTCTATACGACTCGAGATAAGATGCTTCCTATTCTTTGGGTCGATCAACACACACCTGGCTCCTGAGCCATCTTGTGTCTTTGATCCATTGAAATACATGGTCCGCAACTCGTCCGTACATGGAATGTTAGACGTTATTGCACTACTTTTACTGCTACTAATGTTACAATGTACTATATATGTTTCATTTCCATCATTTGGGAAAGAAAGGAACCCCAAATATGTGTCTAGTATGGTTGGGGCTGGTCGTGCAAGATAACAACCTAGCATTGTTTCCAAGAGGGATTTTCCAAACATGACCTCTTTGAAGGCCAATGATTCATTTTTCCATTGATGGGAGTGACATTTTCTCTCATATATCTCTTGGATAGAACTTGGCTTTGATTATTTTTTCCCTTGTATGGAAGCCACATGTTTGACCAGTCTATTGCAAAAGTATCTGTTTAGCATGTCAGACTAGTCTCTACCAAGTAGTAAGCCATACACTTTCAGTATGTCCACAACAAAAATTGTTTATGCACTAGTGAACTTGGCCATTGTGAGATAGTCTGATGATCACATTGTGAAGTTTTACAATGGCTAGTACATATGTTCGAATAAATTTGGATGACCTGAGCAGATGTCTTGCACCACTACGCATTGATATTTTTAGCAATGGAGAGTGACATGACATTGGTTGTTGTTCCTGAATCAACCAAACATTTGTGAACATTACAGTTGAATATTTAGAATGAAAGGAGGAATGTAGGGTAAACCAAATTTGCTTCTTCCATCTGGAATGTGTTTAGCATAGTTGAAAGTGATCCTGGAGTTGTGCTTGCTCCCTTGCTGATAGAGGTTGTGTTCTCTACTGATGGTTGTCCCAGTGCACGCAACAGTATGTCCAGCTGACTATAAATCTTGGCCAACTCAAACAAAATGATGTTTCTGTTAGTTTGATTCATGTCTTCCACAATGTTGTAATCCAGAGGGGGTAGACACACTGAGGTGTCCAAGGTAATATTGATGTTTGTGCTCTCCAGCGAAGTGTTTTGTAGTTTGCTTCTAATGCACATACTCTTGTCTGTCGCAGTCTTCTTAGCCTTACATTATTTTTTCTTCTTTTCAAAGGTTGGTGGATCAACCTTCCTCAATAGTTCAAACCTTTGTTTCACTTTCCCAAGTGTAAGTGGAGCCCCCTTACTTCTGAGATTGTAATGATCATTTTTATTTTGGGGTTGTTTCTTGTTCTTTGTCTTTTGCACTGCTTGGGAACATTAATACATTTTTACCACATGCCCAGAGCACGATACCTCATCTTACACAACATATTCATCATTGTTTGTATCTTGCAGTTGTCTGTGCACACTATTGTCTACATTAAGTGTGCAGTTACATACATAGCCTGCAACTTGCTTCCAATCTAAACAAGACCTTTCTAAGTTATCATCTTCAAGAAATTAATGGAATTCATTGTTCACACATTGTTCAAGCTAGAACACAGAGATCTGCGCAGTTCTAGTCAAGAGATGGTGTTGGGTTGTGTTATATTCTTTCCACGACTAGCCCACGTAGTTAACCGCGGGGCTAGGAGGGGGGAAAAGCCCCCCCTTCATTGCGCTGATTGCGTAGTGGGGGTGTCATAGGGGGTTTGAGTGGTGTAGGTAACCCCACTCTACAAGGTCCGAGGCAGTGCCCCAAAAAATTTTGGTTTTGGAGCTTATGTTAGGTTGGGCATACCTACCTATAGTTTTTTGCATGGTTTTCACACATCTTCTTGGACACGATGGTTTTTGGTCCATGGTATTGGATGCTTCAACATGTATAAATATATATTGTAACATTGAAAGGAAAATAATGAAAAATGAAGATGGTAGTCCTGGTTTTGGGATCCAGCAGAAAATCTCTGTGTATATGTGTTTTATGTGTTATGATCTCGCATTGTTTATTTTTTATGTTTTAGAATTCGTACGCAGGTAATTTTTGTACGAGGTTAAAACCTACATTTGGTATCAGAGTTGTTTTGGCTTCAAGAGGATGCCTTTGTTGCTGAGCAGTTTCATTCAAGCCTATGGTAGACCCTATTCAGTGGAAGATCTGTGGGATCGATTCTGGTGGTGAAAGAAGATGGTGAGCAGTGGAAAGATAGAGATAGAGAAATTTAATGGTCAGAGCTTTGAGTTGTGGAAACTCAAGATTGAGGATCTGTTGATGGATAAAGATTAGTGGATCGTGGTAGATCAGGGTACTAAACTAATGGGACTGTCCGATGAAGAATGGAAGAAGTTAGATTAGAAGGAAAAAAGCACAATATGATTGTGTGTCTAAGATTCAGTATTGTTGAATGTATCAGGGGAAGCTACGATGAAGGCTTTGTGGGACAAGTTAGGGACTTTGTATCAATCTATGTCTCTGGTGAATAAACTGTTCGTACGGAAAAAGTTGTATAACCTAAGGATGAAAGATGCAGTCTCGGTGACAGAGCATCTGAATGCATTTAATACTGTGGTAAGTCAGTTAGCATCTGTTGATATTAAAATTTCAGATGAAGATAAGTGCATCAGTTTGTTGTTTTCTCTACCAGATTCATGGGATAGTCTGGTTATTGCAATCAGTAGCAATGCAACTGCTTTGCAGTTTGATGAAATAGTCTCAGCCTTGCTGACGGAGGAGATGAGATGGAAAAATATGGACAACCAGAATGGTGATGCCTTGTCTATACGAGGACAGTCCCAGAACAGAAACAAAAATAAGTCATTGTGTGGGAGATCTAAATCTAGAGGGAGATCTAAATCTCTAGGAAAACATGTAAAGGTGATGTGCTAGAAATGCGGAAAGGAAGGGCACTACAAAAGGGACTGTAAATCTAAAGTTCCTGATAAAGGAAAGGGATCTAATGAGGCTCCTTCTATAGAGGTGAAAACCACGTCAGATGAAGGTGGGGATGTGTACTTGGATTCTTCAAGTACACATGTAGATTGTGAGGCATGGTTGATTGAATCAGGTGCATCCTTTCACTTCACTCCCCATAGAGAGTGGTTCTGCAAGTATGAGAAATACGATGGTGGTGATGTCTTCTTACGGGATGATAGGAGGGCTAGAATTGTTGGTCACGTAAAATTAAAGTTGAAGGTGCAAGGTGGAAGGGTTAGAACCCTTCCGGGTGTTCTGCATATTCCTGCACTGGCTAGAAATCTGATTTCTGTAAGCAAGTTGGATGATGCAAGTGTAAAGACAGTGTTCGAGAAGGATACCTGCAAGATGGTTCAAGGAGCACTAGTATTGATGCGGGGAGTTCGGATTGGAACTCTGTACAAGCTGCAAGGTAGCACTGTTGTTGATGGGTGCAATAGTTCTATGGTTCCTTAAAATGGAGCAGAAAATCTAGTGGTCTCTGGAGAGAAGACCATGTTGTGGCATCAAAGGCTTGGACATATTGGAGAGAAGGGCCTTCAAATCCTTCATGGATAAGGTATGGTAGAATATATGAGTAATAGCTCTCTATATTTTGATTTCTATGAAATTTTTTTATATGGGAAGCAAAATCGGGTTAGCTTCCCCTCTGGTGGTACAGATATTAGAGCTTGTGCACAGTGATGCGTTTACACCTGTGAAGGTTCCATCACTTGGTAAGTCTGTGTACTTTGTATAATTTATAGATGACTTCTCAAGGAATACATGGATATATTTCCTTAGGAGGATATCTGAAGTCTTTGATAGGTTTAAAGAATTTAAGGCTCTGGTGGAAAACCAGACAGAGAAGAACGGAAAGGTGTTGAGGAAAGACAATGGTGGAGAGTTTTGCAGTAAGGAATTTGAAGAATTTTGTAAGAAGCGTGGTATAGCACGACAGAACACTAGTCCATATACACCTCAACAAAATGGATTTGCAGAAAGAATGAACAAGACGTTGATGGCAAGGGCAAGAACCATGCTCAGTGGTGTCAGGTTAGGACATGAATTCTGGGCAGAGATGGTGGAGACAACATGTTACCTGGTGAACAGACCACCTTCATGAGTGTTGGAGGATAAAACTCCACAAGTGGTATGGAGTGGTAAGAAACCCTCTCTTTCACATCTGAGGGTATTTGGATGTGATGCATATGTACATGCTCCACAGGATAAATGAACCAAGTTGGATAGTAAATCTGAAAAGTGCATCTTTATTGGGTATATGGATGGTTTAAAGGGTTATAAGCTTTGGAACCCAGTAACAAGGAAGGTTGTGTACAGCCGAGATGTGGTGTTCAGAGAGGTGAAATATGTTATTAAACATGAAGTCCAACCAAAGGAACCTAAGAAGATAGAGTTTCAGCTAAAGGAGGAAGAATCAGAATCCACAACAGATGAGGAATCAAAAGATGAAGAGCTGCAAACTCCGGGTGTGAGAAAATCGGTTTGAGAAAGAAGGCAGCCAGAAAGGTATATTCCACCTACTTTTTTTTCAAAATTTGATTTATTTGTTACTGATGATGATCCCAGAACTGTCAAGGAAGCAGTAGATTCAGAGGATGGAAAACTCTGGAAGGATGCCATAGTTGATGAAATGGTATCTTTGCACAAAATGGAGGCTTGGGATCTAGTGGAGTTGTCGGCAAGAAGGAAATCCATTGGCAACAAATGGCTGTCCAAGTATAGAAAAATGGAGAAGGAAAGTGGAGAAATACAAATCTTCGTTAGTAGAAAAAGGTTATTCATAGGTGCTGGGAATTGATTTTGGTGATATTTTTTCCCCTGCTACCAAGGTAACTTCTATTAGATTACTTTTATCTGTTGTTGTTGCTTTTGATTTTGAGGTAGGACAGATGGATGTCAAGGAAACATTTCTTGACAGGGATCTCGAAGAGGAGATCTACATGAAGCAACCTGAAGGCTTTGCGGTGAAGGGTAAGAAAGAACTGGTATGCAAGTTAAAGAAGTCTATGTATGGGTTAAAAAAGTCACCAAGGATGTGGTCCTAGAAATTTGATACAATTATATTGGGACTTTGCTTCACCAGAAGCAAAGCAGATCACTGTGTGTATTTTAAATTAATTGGTGGCCATTTTATTTATCTGGTCTTGTATGTGGATGATATGTTGCTGGTTGGAAATGATAAAGAAATCATCCAAGATTTGAAGACCCAATTGTCCTCCAATTTTCACATGAAAGAACTTGGCGTTGCAAACTATATTTTGGGCATGGAAATTAAAAGAGATCGGGCAAAGAGGAAGCTCTGGTTAAACCAGAGGAAGTATGTCGAGAGAATATTACAGAGGTTTAATATGCACGATAGTAAACCAGTGAATGTTCCTATTCCTGTAGGTGTAAAATTATCTACTGAATAGTGACCCAAGACACAAGAAGAGGACGAGGATATGTCCCATGTTCCATATGCAAGTGTAGTCGGTAGCTTGATGTATGCGATGCTTTGTACTAGACTAGACATTGCACATGCAGTGGGAGTATTGAGAAAGTTTATGTCAAATTAGGGAAGGAGCATCGAACAACATTGAAGCAGGTTTTCAGGTATTTGCATGCCACTAGTGACTATGGTTTGTGCTACCATTAAGGCCAGGATTGGATAGCATTTTGGATATCCATGGATTTATTGATGCAGACTTAGCTAGAGATCTGGATCAGAGAAGATCTACAAGTGGGTATGTGTTTAGCCTATTTAGAGGTGTAGTCAGTTGGATGAGTAAGAAAAAAATTGTAGTGTCACTATCAACTATAGAGGTAAAATACATGGCAGCCACTCATGCAAGCAAGGAAGCAGTTTGGTTGCAGATATTGTGTTCAAGTATGGGGTTAGTACATGGAGCTATAAGGATAGAATGTGATAGCCAAAGTGCAATTTTCTTGGCCAAGAACCCTTCTTACCATTCAAAGACAAAGCACATTGATGTTCAGTATCACTCTGTGAGGGATATGATAGAAGAAAAATGGTGTTGCTGCTAAAGGTGGACACTTTGAAGAATACTGCAGATGCATTGACAAAATCCGTGAGCTCTAAGAAGTTCTCTTGGTGTATAGAAATAATGGGCTTTGCAGGGTTGGATAAATGACTAAGCTCTCTTGTGGTCCCCTATGGAAAGAAAACAACAAGTGGGAGAATGTTGGGTTGTGTTATATTCTTTCCACGACTAGCCCACATAGTTAATCAGGGGGTTAGGAAGGGGGTGGAGCCCCCCCTTCGCTACGCTGATTGGATAGCGGGGGGTCACAGGGGGTTAAGGGGTGCAGGTAACCCCACTGTATGGGGTCCGGGGCAGTGCCCCATAAAATTTTAGTTTTGGAACCTATGTTAGGTTGGGCAGACTCACCTATGGTTTTGTGCATGATTTTCACACATGTTATTGGATGCGATGGTTTTCGGTCCATGGTATTGGATGCTTCCACATGTATAAATATGTATTGTAACATTGAGGGGAAAATCTATGTGTATATGTGTTTTATGTGTTATGCTCATTGTTGATTTTCTGTGTTTTAGAATTTGTATGTAGGTTTTCTGTACTGGGTTGAAACCTACATACGGTTGCTACTTGATGACATGCATCCTTGTCTCTGTCTAGGTGGTCTACTATTCGCAAATGTGTCTGTTGTTTTTTGTTTAAGCTCACACACTTATGTTTTCAAGTTCTTCACGAGGCGAGCAAGGGTTTCAATATCACTTGCTTCCCTATCCTTACCCTTGCTTGGTGCAGCCTATGGATTCCTTCTTGCCTCTTCAGAGTCCTTCACTAGTTCATCATCCTTGATGATTCCAATCACGAGCAAGTCTTTTTCAACAATGATTCTACCTTCGCAGTTTTCAAAGAGTGTTAGTTTCTTCGCTTGCTTGACGAACTACGCAATGTTAGTCGAAAATGCTGATGTGTAGTAATCAACGATTATGGAGTCATGAGGTATCCTGTCCACTGCAAACTTATTCAATATGCGCATAAACCTCTGATTGAAATACTATACCTTCTATTTTCCCACCACCTTCAGGCTCCCAAATTCTTTGAGTAACATGGTTGGAGTATTGTCATCAACAAAGTTTTCAAAAAACATATGTTTGAACATACCCTAGTTTTGTATGGAGTTGATAGGAAGGATCTGATACCATGCAGTTGCACGACCATTCAAGGTATATGCGAAGAGTCTACATGCGAGGTCATCATAGTGTGCCTTAAGAGTCTACAACTGTAGGTAGAAGTTATCTAAGTGATCTTCTACCTTCAGTGTGATGTCAAGGTTGAGATTTGTGATCATCCTCTCTAAATTCTTCGACATCTTCTGCAAAGCACCCAGGAGGGCCAATTGTCCGTGAGTCATCCATTCTAGATTTTGGTTAGATGTGTCTTCTTTCTCTTTGTCCTCCTCTTTTTTAGAATATGGCAGTTCTGGCTTTGGGTCTATTGGTTTGTCTCCGCCTCTGGCTCCTCCATTCCATGATCACAAGGGTGTCTCATTCTCCTTGTCGGAAGATTAGAGGTTCCTCTCCATCTTCAACCACTTCTTCTAGACCTTCAAGTGTGGAACGAATTGCTTCTTCCACTAATGATATAAAACCCCTATAGGAGTGGTTTTTGGCTATCTTTATGTGTATGGAAGATGTTGGATTCCTGGGATAAGTCCGATGACTTTCCTGAACTGGAGGGTGATGGGAAAGACAAAGTGAAGGTTCTGAAATGAAATTTCATGTTTAGTCTTGGGAGGTGAGGAGTAACCAACTGCACAGTTGTGTGCAAGTGAGAGGGAGTGCAAGTTACTACCTTGACCAGATTATTAATGAGTGGGTGTTAGAGGACATTCATCCATAAACAATCGAAGGTTCAAGTAGTCCTTCTAGTGCTAGAAATTTTGATGCGGATGGACCCACCAACATTTAGGGGATCTCCTTACTATGAAGTCTGAACTAGAGATCACACTCTTTGGGAGAAAGTCCCAACTCTATTAGAGACACACAACACAACTGGACATGTACAACTTTCAAAAGAGAAATCCACATGGATACGGAAATTACAACACAGAGAGGAAGATAGCAAGTACAACACCCAGCGGGAAATCTGCACGAGTGCGACAGTCATTATCGTTTGTTTTGTAAAAGGTTATGGCTGATGTCTAGGTGGTAACCAATGCGGGGAAGACAATGTTAACAACTTATAGAACACATATTCATAAATACATGTATTAGAACAACTGAATGAGTTCAATTGTTTAATACAAGTTAAAGAAACATGTATTACAAGTGTTCAATATTAATTCTTACAAACATTTACAACACATGTGAGAAAACATGTTGGCCTTTGAGCAGGCTTATGAATTAAGTGAAATTTCCAAGACATGTCTATACACCATACATCACTAACCCCATGATGAGACGACTCATGACATGACTCAACATGATAGTACTAGTATGTTTATGATGCTACTGGTGTGCATGTTGAGCTGCAGTGTTGTTAAGTGATCGATGTCCTCTTCGTGTATCACAACTTATCCTCTGCATGGCAAAGTGTACAGAGTCTTTGATGGTCATTGGGTTTGCATGATGTCACATGTGCACATTTATCCTTTTCTTGTACTTTGGAATTATTGACATTTTCGTTCGTTTATGAAAATATATCCTCGAATGTTTTCTCATCTATCCATCCACACATGTCATTCATTCATCCGTTCGTGAACACATCTTCGCATGGTCATCCATTCACGAACACATCTCTTCACATCCATTTTTCAATCATTTGTTTGTGAACAAGTCCCTTTGCATATACTCTCCTCACTCATCCCATTTGTCTTCGTGTCATGTTTATTGATATACCTGTATCTGCAATCGCTCAAGATGAGATGACATCAAATCCATAAACCTCATAGTCTACAATGATGCATGGTCATTTGCTTTCAGTTGTAGGTGACTAGGAGAGAGGACAAGGCTAGTAAACTGCATGAGGCAAGTTTCAAGTTGGGATCCAAGTTTCGTGCACTTCTGGTGAGAATTGTGTGGAGGTCACTGGGGTAGTGAGATGTCCAATCTTGATCAGTAGTAACTATCCGTGGGATCTCGCTCAGATGAAGGGAAGATATGTGAAATTTCTGGAGGGAAGCAGTTTGAGAAGCAGAGGGCCTTGGCAGCAAAAACTATGTAATTCCTGGAGGGATCTAGCTACAGGCTTCAGGAGGCTTTGCAGAAAAAATAATGGAATTCCTGGGGGAGACGTGTTAAAATTGAAATCCAGGGAAAAAGTTCAAGTGGGTCATCTTATTCATGGCTAATAATATTTTTATTAGATTCCTCTTGTCGAGAGGTGTAGGATTGATATAAAGATCATCTAATTCCGATAAGTATTCATGGAGATATGAATTTATTTTGATTATGGAATTATTATGAAGTTGACCTACAACTCATGTAGGCTCAGAATCCCAACAATCGCATCCATTCACCCACCAACGTTCTGTATAAATATAAGAGGACTTTTCCCTCATTTGGACTCACTCTTCTCATCACATCTCTCTCTCTCTGTACTGCGCAGAAATGAGTCTCTTCTCTACTGCGCAGAAATGGGTCTCTCTCTCACACATGTGAAGTTGGAAGTAGTTGAACCTGAAGCTGCAACTGCAGATCCAAAGATTGACCTGTGTGGCCTAGAATATCTCCTCTTTGTAACTATTCTGTAGGTTCATCTGAACCTCCTCTGAAAGCCACAACTTTTGGTGGTGGAATTAAGTCAATCCGACGAACGGTTTGCAAGATATCGACTGCCCTAGTTTGAAGCTGGAAACTGCTGAAATTGAAGCTGCAATTGCAGAAGTAAAGATTGACCTACGTGGCCTAGAATATTTCCTCATATGAACTATGTTGTAGTTTCATCTGAGCCTCCTCTGGAAGCCACAAATTTTGGTGGTGGAATGATGTCAATCCGACAGTTGGGTTGTGAGATATCGTTTGCCCTAGTTTGATAATGAAGCTACTAATGCTGATGATGCTGATCTAGGGTTTGCTACTGCTGATATGAATCAGATTTATTGTATTATTTCTCTCTATTGAATTATTGAGGATAAAAGAAGATTTGATCAAAGGGTTTACCCACACATTGTGGGGTTTGTCCCTGGCTAGCTGCCACATCTTGTGTCTCTTGTCTTGGCTTATTTTCTGTCGATCGTTTAATGTTCTATCTACACTTTAATTTATGTACATGTGATTTCTAATCTATGGAATATAATAAGAAAAAGAAGTAAACAATTATAAGCATAGAACATACCATAACTTAACATGGTATCAGAGCTGAGGTAAAGACAAAACCCGAGCAAGAGCAAGAGCAATCACCGAAGAGAATATTGGCAAGGCTATCCAAAAAGAACTATGGGGTCCTCAACACTCTTTCCTGCCAAAGACAAGCTCCATGAGACAGATGACTATCACGGATGGAAGATGTCTATTGACCAACCCTAGAAGATCCAGGAGTGCTGGACAATGTAAGAGGCAATATTATTGAGCCTCCATCAAATGCACCTCCTACTGCTAGGAACAAATGGAAGAACGAAGAAGTTAAAGCGAAGAAGATCATCCGGGACTCTATCGACAAGCACTTGATGGCCAACATATCTGAACTAGACACCTGCTAGGAAATCTACAATAGACTAGTGAGTTTATATAAGGCTAATGATGCAAATCAAGTTTTGTTTCTTGAAATAAACCGAGGAAAATAAAGAAGGGTAAAAATTAGAGTATGCAAGCATAATTCTTAAGAATCACTGAGATCAAGAACAATCTCTTATCTATTGGGGAAACTATTACTGACAGAGAAATGGAACTCACAACTCTTGGAGGATTACCATCTGAATTGTATGTGTTTAGGACTACTCTTCTGAACAATAATGTAATTCCTAGTTTCGAGGAATTAATGGCTAGATGCATTTAAGAAGAAACAAGGGTAGAAGAGTAGGAAATGCCCTTTCCTAAAGGTCCTCCTGCTGCTTTTTCTTCTCATGCTAAGAAAAGAAATAATTCTGGGTCCAATTCAGAAAGAAAGGTTGGATCTAAGGGTGGAAGAAAAGGACGATGTTTCATTTGCAATAAAGCAGGTCACTATGCAAGGGAATGCCCTGATAGAAAGTACTCTCACTGTGACGATGATGAAAATTCCTCTCATGGTAATCGAAGGAATGGAAAATTCAACAACAAAGGTAAAAGGAATGCGGGAAATCAAGGAAGAGGGCAACCATTCAAGAAAGCTAGAAATTCCAGTATGAATCTAACACTGTTGACAATAAGCAGGCTGAATATTATCTACTAGCTGCTCTATCTAGCTCCGCTCCTCCGGACTCAATGGAAATTTGGCTCATTGATAGTGGTGCCTCAAGACACTTCACTGGTTACAAAGAAGTACTCCATAATCTGGTAGAGAAGGAAACTAACCTGGAAATTGTCCTTGGAGATGACATGAAATACCCAGTGAAAGGTGTAGGCAATTTTTCCCTCAAATTGAATCAAGGTAATACAATTCACTTACAAGATGTATTATATGTACCTGATCTAAAAAAGAACCTAGTGTCCATCTCGGCAATGGAGGACAAAGGCTACAAGGTAACCTTCAGCAATGTCAAGGTATGTATATGAAAAAATAATGTTAAAGATGCCTTTACTCTTGGGTTTAATGTTGATTCATTATATCAGGTCAATGGAAGTCCGCCAGGTGTCATGTCTTATGACACATCTCTTCAGTCCAAATGTTAGCATTAGAGGTTTACCCCCCTTCATTATAAAGCTATACTCAGTGTAAAAAAAATGGTGCAGGGATGCCCGAATTCCGAGTAGAGAAAGAAGGTGTATTTCCAAGATGTGCTGAAGAAAAGCTCAAATTGACCATTCCCCTCAAGCCAAAGCAAGACCTCCGATATATTACAGTTGGTTTACTCACGCATATTTGAGGTTGGTATTAAGAGGGAGACTACCACACCACATACTCTTGAGAAGAATGGTGTGGCGGGAAGGAAGATCTGCATGGTTATGGAAGCTATTCGGGCCATGCTACATGATCAAAGACTTCCGAAATTTTTGTGGGCTGAAACTACAAACTCTATTGTGTATTCCCTCATCAAGCATTGGGTTCCAAGACTCCTGAAGAAACATTCACCAATAAGAAACCTAATGTTTCTCATTTTAGAATTTTTGGAAGCCCTGTATATTTTCATGTGCCAAAAGAGAAAATAAATAAATTGGGTGCATCTAGAAAGAAGGGAATTTTTGTGGGCTATGGTGAAAATACTAAAGGATATAGAATCTATGTAGCTAGCCAAAGGGAATTCATAATTAGTCATGGTGTCACCTTCGACGAAGATATGGTTCTCAGCAACGTGAACAATCATCTGACTTTGAGGAGCTATCAAGAAGCCAACACTAGGGAACTGAAAGAAAAGGATGATGAATCAATGCTTGATGTAGAAGAACCCATGGATCCGATTGATCCTCCTCCACATGAGCCTTCCTCTTCTAGGAAGAGGCCTTCATGGATTAGGGGGCTACTTGATGATCCTAAAGGACATGCTGCAACCTGAGGAACCTTTTGTGAAAGTAAGAAACGTAATAGGTAACAAGGATACTTGACCATCATGAGCACGATCATACAAAATGAGCCTTCATCGTTCTCAGATGTCATCAACCATTAAGTATGGAAGGACGCTATGACCATAGAATATGAGTCTATTATGGAGAATGATGTTTGGGAAGTAGTTCCTAGAACCTGGACAAGAAAATTGTTACTTCAAAGTGGCTTTACAAGATAAAGCATGCAGCAAATGGAAGTACGGAAAAGTATAAGGCTCATTTTGTTGCTCGTGGTTTATCTTAGAAGGAAGGTATAGACTATGATATTTGCACCTGTTGCCAAATATACGACCATTCGCTCGATCATAACCCTTGTTGCTTCACAAGGATGGAACATACATCAGATGGATGTCAAGAATGCGTTCTTACATGGCTCGATCAAGGAAGAGGTCTACGTGGAGCAACCCAAAGGATTTGAGATTTATGATCGAAAATCTCATGTATGTAGGTTGAAGAAGGCTCTCTATGGTCTGACGCAAGCACCCCAAGCATGGTATGAGAGGATCGACAGCTACTTGATGAAGCTGGGATTCACTAGGAGTGAAGCTGATCCCAACCTTTACTTTAAGGTTGAAGATGATAAACCTCTCATACTGGTGTTGTATTTGGATGACCTCTTTCTAATACGTGCACACCCTCTTATTCAAAAATGTAAGAGGGAGTTGGTTTCTGAATTTGAAATGAAGGACCTAGGACTGATGCACTATTTCCTAGAACTTGAAGTGTGGCAGAAGCCAAGGGAAATGTTCTTGTCTCAAGGAAGATATGTGGTGAAGACTTTCAAAATATTTGATATGGTGGACTGCAAGCCTATGACTACCTTGAGGATCTTAACTTTCAAAAGTTATATGGTATTGATGTCGGACCAGATTTGGGAAATGCCTCTGAGTTTCAAAAACTCATTTGCATTGATGTTCTTGATGAACCTCCATCAGAACATATGTTTTGCAGTTAGCATTGTGAGCTCAGATTTGGTTGAGCCTCACTCGATCGGTGCCAAGAATCTTCTGAGATGTCTTCAGGACACAACCTCTCATGGATTGAGATACACTGTCAGAGATGTGAGACTACTTGGATATACTGATGCTGATTGGGCAGGCAGTTTGGTTGACCGTAAGAGAACTTTCGGGTGCTGTTTCACCTTGGGATTTGCTTCGATATCCTCGATGAGCAAGAAGAAGAAGTTGATGGCTTTGAGAACTACTGAAGCAGAGTATATTGCTGCTAGCATGGCCTCCTATGAGGCAGTCTGGTTGCGAAAGCTCTTTAGTGAGTTGTTTGGATTCACATTGGACACCACTGTGATTCTCTGTAACAACCAGAGGTGGGATTCGATTATTGAGGAATCCCATATTCTTCAATTGATCCAGCAAATAGACATCATTTGGGATATGGCAAGTCAATGAGAAAGGAGGCTCCATCGCATTAAGATGATGTACAGGTCGATAGCTGATATGAATCAGATTTATTGTACTATTTCTCTCTACTAAATTATTGAAGATAAAGGAGGATTTGATCAAAGGGTTTCCCCACACATTGTGGGGTTTTTCCCTGGCTAGCTGCCACATCTCATGTCTCTTGTCTTGGCTTTTTTTCTATCGATCGTTTCATGTTCTATCTGCACTTTATTTTATGTACATGTGATTGCTAATCTATGGAATATAAGAAGAAAAATAAGTAAATTGTTAGAAGCGTAGAACATACCATAACTTAACAAGATGGCAGTAGGCTACATGAAGTAATGGTAGTAAAAATTGTGAAATTCCTGGAGGGAGATTGCAACGGGCTATGGGAGGGCTTCACAGTAAAAACTATGTAATCCCTATAGGGAGCTCGCAACAGGTTGCATGGTTTGCTAGAGACAAAAAGTGCAGAAATGTTATGAGGCTAACTTGTAGGGCACCTTTGCACAGTTTCTGAGTTGAGCAGGATGTTGGGCTATTGAGGGGCTTAATGAGAAACCAGTGCAGCTTTCATAGTTGGTAGATGGTCGGCTTACTGGTGATTGGATAGAAAAACTACGCAATCCTCGAAGTGAGATAGGGATGGACACTCGGTGACTATCCAAATTGTTTGCACAATTTTCACTGTCAACAAAGTGGGAAAAGTCTTTACCGTCTACGCAATTTTTTATTAGAGTGAGTCCCAAGGTCATTACTTGGTCAAACTCTCCAGTTGACCAGCAGGATGGTTGATTGATAAACTTGCAGGCAACATAGATTGGAAATTTTTGTTCGACACTTTTGCATTGTTCTGGGTGACAGTCAGTCAAGTCGATTGGAGGATGAAGGTGTGGTTGTTAAAGGATGATCCAGTCATCACAACAACAAGAAAAATAACTGAGTGTGTGAGCAAGTGTATTTGTTCATATGCAACTTTCGCGAAGACACATTCAACAAAACTTGATGGCAAGATGCCTCAAACTATCAAGACAACATATTCTCAACATGACTAACTAGTGGTGTGAGAAACAAGCATGATGCTTGTGATGGATCATTGAATGACCGCAATGATGCCTATATGAAAGTGCATACAACATCCTGTATGAGCGCGATAGTGTTTACATAGTTAATACAACATGTACACATGAACTGAAAACCTTGTACATGACCAGAACATAGTTGCAAGTGTGACATTGTGATCAACATGCAAAAGTTTTTGGTTTAATGGTCAAGCAAAGAGGGTGCAAAGACTCACACGGACCCATGGGGTGAGTGTTGGGAAAATTATGTATGTTATAATTCCAACATTAAATTATTAGTCCTGGACTCGCAGCCTTCGAGGCACAAGCACAGGTAACGTAGGATTAAAGTATCTAACCTAAATTAGAGTAAGAAATCAATTTATTATTTTACTACTATAAAATAACACCAATTTTTCTATAAAATGAATTCTTAAAATAACACACGATACACTTGCTCAAAAATAACACCTATGATACCAATTCTAACTTGAAAGATCTGATTGAAAGAAACTCATTGCAAATTAATATATAAAAAATCTTAGATTTAAGACTCCTAATCTAAATGAAATAAATCATTTGAAAGAAAGCTCACTCTTTGTAATCAGGAAACTCATAATCGAAACTAAAAAGTAAATGAAAGCCAAAACAATTTGCATTAAACTGATATCTATACTTGCACAATTGAATTTACACTCATACTTGCTCTTACAAAGAAATTATTATGCTATGAAAAACAAGAAGAATTCTAATTTAATGAATTCTATAATTCTTAATTCCAAATATACAAGACAAAGTTTTAAGTACAAGATGATGCTAGATTTCACACAACAAATTTCTCGATGAAATTCACACTTTGAATGTAAATCCTATGATATCGATAAGCTAAAGGACTTGTTTCCAATTGTGGTGGGATCTTGCCACTCTTGTAAAAATCCTAAACTAACTCAATAAAAATGAAATTCAAAACATATTCTTAATACTTACATAGAATTTAGGGATGAAGCAAAATTGAATTAATATTAAATTATTATTAGAAAAGAGCTTCTATCCATCCTTTACTCCTTACCAGCTTCTCTTCCTTTCTAAAAACTCCCCAAAAAGTTACAATAGAAACCATGACTAAGCCATTTATAATATTTAAAAGGTGAATTAGTCATTTTCGTCAATTATGGAAAATTTAACAATTTTAACAAACTGACCCAAAAGATATTGGCATATCTTCCTAGCCATGGTGCATTTTGGAAAACTATTGAGAGGGAACCTAACATGTTATGTTGTAAGCGAAAACCTTTCTTTTATTTATCCTACTCAAATCCATATCCTTGGAAATCATGCCCAAGGTTGACTGTCTGGCTCTTTTTGCAAGATTCTAGAACTCTAGAAAAACAATAATGTTTTATAAAACTTCCTCCAACACGTGCTTATAAATTTTCAAAAAACTCGAATATGGAGAAACAGTTTTGGATATAGATGATTTGTTATATGGTTAACAAACACATTTTCTCAGGTTTTCCAGACTCACCTCCAGTAAACGTCCAACTTGGCAGTTTGGGAACTGTGCACATTTTGAGCAGATTTGTTAATTAGCTCTTAGGTACCCACATGTGTGAACTGGTTGCAATACTACACATGGAAAGGTATTAAAACATTATTTTGGACAATAACCTCCATCGATGATCCTTGGAAGTGTGTCGAAATGTCAAAACCCCAAATTCAATATTCCTCTATTCTACTTGTACCAACTAGTTCAACTGACTTGTGAAGAATTTCAACGATGGAATCATATGACAAATGAATTTAGAAAAACCACCATTGGTAAATCATGGGAAAATCATATTTAATCATAGAATATTCAAGAAAACTAATGATAACCAACCATAGATTGTAAGATATGTATTTGGAAACAAGTTATGGAATTATGATACAAAATGGGTTAAAAATACATGAACATAGGTTATGAATGGTGGTATTGTATGATGAAAACATGGACATATTTGAGCCCCAACATTCCTCCATTCTTGAGGATTTTCATGTGCTCATACAAACAAGGACTTTTCTCATATATAGATTTTATGGCATCGTGGCTTTAGGCAGGGTTGCTTTTTATGGAGCAACACGACATGAAGAATTGAGGGTGTTGGTACTTGTGGAGAAACACCATTATTGTTTGAATCCCATAAATTTGACTTTGAGAGTAATAGAAATTGAGGATAAATAGTAGATGTCCTAGGAGGAAATGATAAATGATATGATAGGTGGGAATGAAAATGGTGGATGAGATGAGGTGGTGATGGAGATGGTAAAAGTGGTTATTGTATACTCGGTTTTTGTGAGGCCCATGCTTATGGATCGTTCCTTTATAAAAGGAAGAAATTAATTCATACTCTATTAGATACATTTAACTAAGAATATGTGTCAATGTAGGAGGGGAAGGGACTATAGTTAATGCTTTTGTTTACATGAACCAATGTACTTTTATTTTCATGATTATGACCTTATTTAGAGTAGCATGCATTGTAGTATGAATGAGGAATTTGCAAACAAAGGGTATATGGAAAACAAAATATATGGAATATGTGGTTGTTAATTGTCAAAGATTTCTTAAATCTCTAATGAATTAAATTATCTTAACCCAACTTTACCTCAAGTTTTACCTTTTTTGTTGATGTGCTTGGTGCTACAAGATGAACTAAATGATGGAATGGTTGGAGCTGATGTAACTGTTGATCCGACCTGCTGAACAAGGTTGAAGGATGAACTAAAGGTACCCCACTCTCCCATGCCTGAGGAGTTTTATGTCCCCGAACAACTGAGGGAAGGTGACTGCTAGTGTAATTGACAATGGAAATGCTGATGCAAAAATCCAAATTGTTGCAAATTTGTGTTGAGATCACAAAACCATATAGTATTCAAACGCTGCATACCCATGTGCAATCATTCATATGTGAATAAACGGTCTCGATGTTGAACATAAGAAACAATCATTAGATTACCAACCATATAAGAGATCGTTAACCAATGTGAGATATCCCACCTTTAATTTCAATGGGAATCAAGGCACTACATATATTCTACTAGTCATGAATGGATTTGTCGAAGTCGAATGGACTACACAATTCATCCTCCAAGAAACATTGATGTATTTCCTTAGTAGATGACAAGGATATCTTCCATTAAGGCATGAATGCTCTGACTTACCTTATCTAACCCTAACCTTGGTCCCAAATAATTTGTTGATGTCGATGGGACAAGTTTGTTGGAAAGTGGGCCTTATGGAGTCCCACATCAACCAACTCTAGTAGAAGCATAATGAAATACATCATTTGAAGAGCTCATACAAATTTAAAAACTTTATTGGGAACCTTGCCCACCAATTACCTACTTTTTAAGAAAAGCCCATGTCTAGTTGCGCCAAACAAGCTGGTTTTCATAAAAGGACTTATTTTTCTCTTTACTATTTTCATTTATTTATTTACAATACTAAAGTTCCTACTACACTAAAGAAATGATTTCCTCCTTAAAATGAAAGAGAACTTCTAGTGAAGCCATGTTTTGATGGGGTAAGGTTCTGGTCATCATATGTTTGAGGTTTTGCAACATAATCTTCATCTATTTAAGCAATCCATTGTCATCCTATACTACCTCCATGTGGTCCTTACATGAAACAAAATTGGAGGTGCCTTCCTAGGCATACTCTAGCCTTAGACCATTAAAGGTCATCTTCTGAGCTCTAGATAAATCCTGCTACACCGACCTTCAAATTCGAACCTCCAAGAAAAAACTTCGAATTTCCTGCTCTGATGTGAATCCATCTTTGATGCCATGCATAAATAGGGTTGTATATTTGAAACTTCTCATGAATTTTTAATCAAAATCACAAGACACAAACCTACACTACTGCTCTGCAAACATTAATTCATAATTTAGAACAAAATTCCCAGACATCAAAGAATAAATAAAGCACATGTAATAAGTATTTTTAGGTAGGGAAATAAATATTTTAAGAACCCCAATTACTGCTTGCATTAATCAAATGAATATATAAATATTACAATTTTTTGTTCCTAACATAGCTCGCCCTACAAGTGCATAACCTATCTCTCTAAAGGCCTCTGACATAGGCTTAGTCAAAATTTTCCTTGGATTGAGCTGCTATTTCCTTGTGTTGTCCCTTGAGGAATTAACCCTTATTATTTATGAAATTCCCTCAATTCAATTGTACAATTCGTTTATTCTAATCATTTGACTCCACACTCAAGACTAGTCTACAACTGATGTTATACTACCTTGAAATCTCCACCACAAATTTGTAACTCGAATTCTCTACATGCAGTAGATATTTTTTGTTGATTAATCAGTCAACTATATGATCACTAATTTGGAGTGAAGTCCCACTACACAACTTACCTTCAACTAGTTACTCCAAAAGATAGAACTAGTTTAACTGAAAATAACTTGAGATAGCTTATCTTGATTAATATAAATTAGCAATCACACATGAAGAATTGAACTATAACTCGTCAAACTCTAATTTATTTTGTAAAATGGGTGAAAGAAGCCATGTCACACAAGTTAACATCATCCAAGTTGTCTGTTGATGTAGAAATTCGACTTTTCTCAATTTAATCAGGGAAAAATAAAATTAACAATTTCTTACTATATTTTTCAACAAGACATTGGCATCTAAAATGCATATTAATAGACATGGGTCTGAGATATTGTGGGGAGGAAGCATTCCTTGTGAGATACATCTCTACATGAGAATTAAAGAAGATATTTGTATATTTACTATTTTAATAAACTTTGGACAAATATTTTGGCATAATCAAATCTCTATGGACATGCATTTATTCTCAACACAAGGTTCCACTAAAGAACACAATCCATTTTTTGCAAAAAAAATTCAATATTTCATTTTACGAACCTCTGCACTACGTAAAAACCTATGTAAAAAACCATTTTAGCCTATCTAAAAAATATGGAACTGTATAAATTATGACATCATTGAGCATAGAACTAACATAACAATGTCACATAATTGCACATCACATGGATTGGAAACATGGGTTATTTAATATTGCATAATAACATTAACTCTTATAGTCGAGAGATTATGATAATTGTTAAAAAAATGATACTACCAACCTCTGCACCCCCGTAAATGTCAGAGCACCGAAGTCTATACAATGGACCCCCATTTCTCCTGTGCATACTCGATCCTCTGAACAATAAATGTTCCACACAATGAAATCATACCAATTACTGCATCATTGATCAATATCATAGAACTCACTATGAAAAGCACCTCATTTCTCTTGCACATACTTCTTTTGTCGCACAAAGAAACATAATAATATTAATTCAACATTTCTTCAATGCCCCTCCATAGCCCCTAAGGCCTATGTTAAAATCCTAGAACCACATCAGTTATGACATCATTGAGGGAAGCACTAACATAACATTGTGACATAATTGCACATCACATGCACTGGAAACATGTTTTATTTAATATTGCATAATAACATTAGCATTTATAGTCCAAAGATTATGATAATTGTTAAAAAGAATGATATTGCCTCCCTCTACACCCGGTAAATGTTAGAGCAACCATGTCTATGAAAACGACACCCATTTCTCCTGTGCATACACCATCCTCTGGACAATAAATGTTTCTCACAATGAAATCATACCAATTACTGCATTGTTGATCAGTGTGATATCACTCATTATGGAAAGGGCCACAGTTCTCCCACTCATACTCCATCCTCCGCACAAAGAAACATAATAATATTAATTTGACATTTGTCTAG
>APFE030689575.1:139090-150057 GCA_000404065.3 Pinus taeda | reverse complement strand
ATATATATGAAAATCAAACACACACACACACACACACACACACATATATAATGTTTTAGTATCCCCTTGTTTAAAAAAAAAAATGAATGTAGTAATAATCAACGTAGTTGTGATAGTTTTAATTTATAATTAATATAGTTGTAATTGATGTAATGGTATCTATGTGTATAAATCTCTCTCAGCCTATAAAATGTAATTGCACTCAATTTTGTCTTCAATCCGCACATGTTCAAACTATGTATAGAAATGTTTACTCGTGATTTATGTTCGCAATATATATTTTTAAAATAATAAAAGCATAAGGGTATCATAACTTTTAAAACATTATTTGACTAATTTAGATCAAAACATGTATATGAAAATTTTCTTAAAATTATAATATTATAAAATTTAATTTAATCTAGTTTGTTTTATATATTATGATAATATTGATATTTTTATTTAAAATAACCTACATAAAAAATTATAAATATCAAGTTTTTTTGAAAATGGTGTGTATTTTAAAATTAAGCAATAGAAAATTATTCATTTTAAGGAATTTCAAAAATTGAAAAAATAAGTTTAAATATTTTATAGAAAAGTATCTAATATTATTTAATTATTTATTTTCTTGTGTAAATAAAATAAAATGATTATAATTAAGGAAAATTAGAGTTTGGAATATATTTGAATATTTATTTAAATAAAAATTGGAATAATTTTTTTTTTATAATTTTCTTAAAGACAAGTATTGAGATACTTTTATTTATTTTATTTTTTTAGATAATTGTCATATCTCCATCCAGCGATAGGTTCAACCGAGCCTATAGCTCGATGAAGCCTCTAATTAACGACATTGAAACGCCCTCCTCCCACACTACCCAAATAACCGGCCAATCAAGGTAAACATCCGATGAGAGACTACTATGACCTGGTTCAACCTCCTTGGTGACCTTAAGGAAGTGGAACCGAAAAGACACAACGACGTTTACCATCCACACATCCTACAGAACCTCCAAGAGCTGCCCCTCCTTTCTAAGTGACCAACCCTAAAAATAACTCAAGATTTCAAGGACATGGAGCCCTAATCGCTCCCCTTCCAAGCCTTCCAAGTGACTGAGCATCCAAGTTGCTCACATGAGCCTACCTGAGTGTAATTGTCACCTTTTTCTTCCATTTCTATGTCACTGGATGATATTTAATGATAAATTCCAGGGCTAGGAACAAGTCAGTTACCAGAAATTCATGGAATTTACAAAAATGAAAAGAAACATAAAGACAATGATGTCAATACAAATTCTTGAACAAATAATTCACTTGACCCCTACCAGCCATGACATGCATTTCATCAAACATGTCAAAAATATGCATTCTACAGGTCCTGATAACATATCTGAGCATAGGGGTCTTGTACCTATATGAGAATCTTTAATAAACATTGATTCCTTACCACATTAGATGCATTATCATCCATTAGGTCATAGATTTATTGGTCAATCGTTTAAAAATCAAAACATGATGAGAACCATACATTTTCATTGTCATAAAACATATTCATAACCAACATATAAAATTTATAAATAAGGAGGACACAACAACTATAAATTTCACATATAATCAAGTACTTATACATTGGAAATACCAAAGAAAGGAACTCTTATTAATGAATGAAAAAGACAACCCTGTATGGGACTACCACATTCCACCCAACCATAGATTGGTTGAGTGAAATATCTCTTCAGCGATCACCCCCGTGACACATTCCAAACACGAATGTGGGAATAAAAAAAGAATATCAAATCGGGGCTTCCTGAGGCTAAACAACCTCACCATCATCAATATAATAAGGTTTTACCACAATCCTCACAAGATCACTAGGCCATAAACAATCATGGATGTCATCGGATATCTCCTCCTAACTTGTGAGCAATTTTCGTGACTCCTAGTCTCTAGGATTTACTGCAATCCATACTCTTATCACTAGTAGAAAATGATGAAATTAGTGACTAGGTGACAAACAAATTTAGTCACCGCAATTATTTCAAGTAAATTGCTACTAAATTTAAGCAATTTTAAGTCACTGACCTAAAAATGACTAACTTAAACGACTAATTTATTCTAGGGATAAAATATACGACTAGGTAATAAGTGACCTGCTTAAATGACTAATTTAGTCTAGGATTATAATATATGACTAGATAAGAAGTGAAAAAATTAATAATGATTAACATAAATGACTATTATAGTCCAAGAATAAAAATATGACCAAATAACAAGTACAACAAGGATATAAAGTAGTCATTTATGTTAGTAATTTCTTATTTTGTCACTCTAGAAATGGTAAATAGAAATTTTGATACTGAAGTGTTACATTTCACTACAAGGGCCTTGGAATCCATATGTGGTGTTTAAATTTAGAGACAAAGGGGTCTCCAAATCCACATACAATGTTAAAATTATGAATGTCCTTTTGTGTCTAAAGTTTAACATTGTAGATGGATTCAAAGAGCCCTTCTTTGAATCCATCTACAATGTTAAATTTAGAGACAAAGGGGTCTATGATTCCATCTGCAACGCTAAAATTTAAAGACCCTCATCTGTAATGTTAAACACTCTAAAAATGGAAAAGTGTAATTTTGATACTAAGGTGTTACATTTCACTAAATTTTAATGCTATAGATGGCTTCATAGACCCCATTGACCCGCTTAAAGGAGGTCAACTTTGTATCCATCTGCAGTGTTAAAAGTTAGATATTAGATGGATTCAACAACCCCCTCAAAGGGGCCTATGAATACATCTATACTGCTAAAATTATAACAATTTTATACAATATTATTGAGTATAAGTTTACAAAACATAATAGTTTTAAACTCCTTAATTTGGAAGGAGGAATAAGAAAGACAGTTTGAAATTGATATTGAAGGGTTTTAAGAGTTAATAGGAACTTGTTCCTCACATCCTAGAGAGACAACACACTATTTGTTGTGGGGTTTTTGTGGTGTTGTTACATACCATCGTTGATTATTGGACTAGATTCATTGAGGCAATATTGATTGTATTAATTTGAATTCAAAGTATGTTGATTAATTTAAACCTTATCAATTAATATAAATGTAGACTACTCTAATGCCATATTATTCTATACATAATTCTAGAAACACATGCAGGAGTTGCAAAACAGAGCTCCATTGCCAATCTTGCTCCTAATTAAAACTTGGATTATTCTCCACTTATTACAAATAGAGGAAACTCAATTAGAAAATAGTTGAATTATTTAAATTTAAATATAAAAAATGTACGTGCTTATATATTTTTAGTTGATAATAGTTATCATATTCTTATTTATATTCCCTTATTTAAACTATACAATGTAAAAGAAAAGGCATTTCTGAATATTATGATCCCAAATATGAAGATGGACACTAAACCTAGTTCCTATACCATGGTGGATAATTGTTTTCAAGCCAAAAATTATTGTGGAATACCATTTAGTTTGGAAATTATCCCATCACAAGTCTTAATTTTATCTTTCCTTCTTATTTGTTTGTCCAAATACATTATCCCACAAAAACGATGCATGCCCTTTCAACTTTGTGAATATATGCTTCACTCTCTTGGGGTGCTCAATTTCTCAAAATCGACGGATTTCTCCATCTTTCCAATCTAATAAATCATCAAGTCTTATCGCCCATGGGGCCTCTTCTTTTCACTTTGCATTACTCACATCATAAATATCTACTATAACCCCTCTTTTCTTAGCTTCCTCCATGGAATCCATTATAGTTAACATGAACCTCAATATCTAGGGGATTTTATTTGTGGCTATGTTTCCCTCTACCCTATGCCTGTATTCCTAATTCCCTTATGTGATCTTTTGCAATTCTCCTTGTTATAGATCCACCAAACAAATTCCATTTGATAAAATTGTTCTTCAATTCATATGTGGACCTCAAACCTACTTTAATACCAAAATAATTCAATCTAAATTAGTATTTACATAGGCAACAATAATCATAGTTACAAATCCACTTCAAGCATAACATAATAAATAATTCAAGTAGAAACAAAAGCTTATACCCTAAACAAAATAAAATATGACTTTTCTCTTAGAAAAGCATGAAACCCATGTCAAACCCCTTAATTCTTCTTTTTAGCTAAACTAATTTCTTATATTCAACAATTCATTATAATTTACACTCTTAATAAATTAGAAAAAATATATATATTTTACCATTTTAAATTTCAACCCACCAATTTTTAATCAACCAATAACTTAAAAACTTTAATAAGTATAAATGAATAAAATAATAAAAAGCTCTATAAACTTTATAATAAGAAAATAAGAAGAAAATCATGAAAAGTTAAATATAAAAATACATATTTATCTATCTTTTAATACAAATAAACCAACTTTGATAAAAGATAAATATGAAACAATCTCACTATAAATAATTTTCCACAAAAAATTCAAATTTCCTTCAATAATCTCAGTCCATGACTTTACATCAATGAATTCATTCAATCTTAAGCATATAAACCCTCAAAGGCTTTGATAAACACAACCAGAATAATACGCGTCTAATGAAATCCTCTGATATGTTCATGTAAAATCGACCATTATTCCACAACGGCCTCAGAAAAGATGAAGAAGATGAAGGTCATGAAAAATAATGGAAAGGAGTTGGATAAGGATCCAACCACTAATTATCCTCTAGTGATTTCAAAATTGACGAGGAACCCTCTGTGGTATTAACTTCATCCAACATGTGGGCGCATAGAATCAGCCATGGCTGTGCTCCTTCACTCCCTTGCTTATCTACCTCGAGATGCCAAGTGGAATCTTCAGCCATTGAATTTGATCCTTTGCCTTGGCTTGTTTGACAAGGCCAACAATATCACCCTCACCATAAATCTGGTGTTGCAGCTCCTCCATGTCCACACAACTAGGGCAGAGGAGGTGGTCGATATTGTCATGGTCTTCTCTCACACATACTTGTTGTTGAAACATGGCTTTTCTGGCTTCAGTTAGCTTGGATCGCTCCATCCCTAGTGCCAAGGTACGCACTGCCATGGTCTCATGCTCCAGATCACCGACCAACCAGCCTTAGCCTACACTCTTACCAACAAGAGCTTGGCATCCAAGATGATAGTCCTCTATTAGGATTACGAAGAGGTATGTGCTATTGATATATCTATTGTATTTTTTAGAAAACATGCCTCTAAATAAATAAATTTGCAAGTCAACTCTCTAGTGGAATTTTAGAATTAATGAACCCAAAAAAAAATTCTACGACATCAATATTTTTTTGGCATTTGAATGTTGGATTTGTGTAGATTTCTGAAAATTCCCTAACAAACACTACCTTTAAATAAAGACTGCCCAAGGGTAATTTGAAATGACCTTCCATGACTTTTTTCGAAGGACGAGCCCTAACAAAACATTCCAAGGCATGGAGCATTTCTTTGGCTTTAGAATGATGGACTTCGAAATATTGAACTCATAGGAAGTATACTGCACCCAACTTCATCTCAATGTGTATAACATTTACATAATTATTTTCCTATACCTAGCGACATGAGTAATGATAGAGGTGATTTTAAACTTTGTTTTATGTGAAGGGAAAGTTTGTGAGTGGGTGTAGATCTTCCCCTCTAGCCACCAAATAGACGGATACTTTTAATGATTTTCTTTGGACAAGTGACCTTGTATCACTCAACTATGCTGTGACAAAAGAAACACTCCATATTCTCAATCTTGAAACTTTGCAACACATAAAGCTAGGTAATGGATCTAGCTTATTTCAAAATATTTCTCTTTGACACTATTAGTTTATTACACTCTAGAACATAGTATTCAAAATGGGAACCAATGACTGGACTTGTCCAACTATCAAACTGGGTTTCAAGCCAGAACTGATCAAACCAGGACTGCTTAGATCTTGTTAATTTTAGGGTAACATGTTCTTTTCTTAGGACAATTACTTTAGAGATCCATATTATCCCAATTTTCCATTAGAAATCACATGAGACATCATTATAATGATAGTAACTAAAGGAAGAACATAGATGAAAGATGTAAAAGACAAGCCGAGACAAGAGTACAAGGATATGGCACAAGCCAGGGAAGAACCCCAAGATGGGGAAAACACTTGATCAAAACTATCTTATTAATAATATCAAATGTTCAATAGGGAGAGAAATTACAATAACTTAAAGTCAAAATGACTTGCCAATTTGAATATCTAATATGATTTCACTTGGAGAAGTGAATAGCCCAAAACTGCAATATCGTCATTCTGTCAATAGTAGTCCATTAATATTAGGTTAGGCTTTCTTGCAGTCCACTATTGTTCCATTCAATTGTTCAAGAAACCCTCCTTTCAACTGCATCTTTCCTTGGCGAGAAACAGGTTGTCCATCGCTGGCCCTTAGAACTGATTTGAACCCAAGATAGGCTTATCAACCCCTTTGCCTAACCTGGTGCATGAATGCAGACCTACCTAAAGTAATGGCTTTGAAGTGTGGACACATAAAGTGAGATATGCTTCGTTAAATTGGGCATATATCAACTCAAGGTCAATACCCAAACATGACCTAAGTTTTTGAGGTGGAATTTGGCCCTGTAATGACAAGATTACCCATACAAGTTACCCTGAAATTTCATCGTCCTGTCATTATTTATTTGAGGGATCTTGACCCTAGTTTCTAAGGAAGAAACCAAAAACAAACAACCCTTCATCCTCTTCATGAACTTAGCTACCTTAGGTATAAATTGGATCCCTTTGATGTATCAAATGAAGTTGAAGGCATCTCTATATATACAAATTGTTAAGGGTCAAAAGACATGACCGTTGGGCTTTATGATGATGAGGCCAACCTTGACAATTTTCACATGGGTGGACATAAATTCAAAAACACACTCCTGCTTGTCCAAATTTGATGATATTTAGGTCGTTTTTGGTCCTCTCAAAAAGAGGATTTCAATGCAATAATCATCTCCAATAGATGAGTTGTCCAATGGTGGAATTTGGCACTAGTTTCCAATTTTAACACTTCCTCTAACCTAGGGAGAATTCCATCTCGCATTCTATCATGCCATATGGTCATCATCAACTATCTGAATGTCACGTGCCATATTTGTACCTTTCCGCTTATCTTATCTGCTAAACACTTATAAGAATAACAAATAAGAATCGATTGAGAGGGAGTCACAATACCTTACCACTCTCTACTGACAAAAGTAAATCCATATAACCACATGTAAAATTGTAATCAGACTTGGTCCCAAGCAACCAAGTTTGTTGAGCATCATTAATCCTAGACATAGGGAGTGACAGTACGCGATGTGTGCATTAGAAGTGCTATGGTCCTAAATCACTTTTCCATACTCATTGGCCAAATGGTAGGTACTTCCCATGTGTCCCAAACTACATGGATAGGATTATGTAGGAAGAATGGCAAGGGAAAAATATATCACATCTTGCTCACAACCACGCGTAGGGAAAGGATAACCACATCCTACAAAACACATGTCACAACCATATGCAAGGAAAGGATAAACCACATCCTACAAACACATGTCAAAACCATAGATAGGGAAAGGAGAAACCACATCCTACACACATGTAAACCAAGAGTAGGGAAAGGATAAAACATGTCCTACATGCATGCCAATCAATAATTGTAGGAAGGATCCTACACATGGGGAAAGGGTGAACCACGTCCCACCAACATGTCAACCATCAATCGTAGGGAATGAGCATCCTACATGTGGGGAAAGGATGAACCACGTCCCACCAACATGTCCACAAGAAGATGAATGAAGGCATCTCTCACCTAGGGTATGCATAGGAGAAGGTGTGTTAATTTTAGGTATGTTATATTATTAGAGAAATTTAATTCAAATTTCACAGTTAGCTCAATATCTTTTCCAGATTAGCAATAACATCAACAGTAAAGTAAACTGCAGATAGAACATAAACATAAATCGTAGAAGGAAAGCCAAGACAAGAGGACACAAGATGTGGCACTAGCGAGGGACAAACACCAATGTGGGGAAACCCTTGATCAATTCTTCGTATATGTTCTTCGACAATTTAGTAGAGAGAGAGAGAGAGAGTGCATTTACAACAGAAGTCAACACTTAGACTTTTTAGATAAGAGAATAGATCATCTCTACATGAGATCAGTTGAAGACATGTTTCCTTAACTAATTCTCCAAGGTGACTCCTTCACCTATCATTGTGCAGTATCTTGTCATCATGTTGCACCTCATCATGTTGCACCATGTTTCACTAACCATTAAAATGCTGGACCTTATGACTGTTGGACCTTGTACTTGTTGCCCCATTTACTAGCTCCATAAAACTTCATTGCTGCTCCATGCATCACCATGCTTGCAGATGTCCATGCTTTACCATTTAGAAATGTTTTACCTTTGCATGCTAGGTGTACTTGCTGCTAAGTACCATACAACTGTCACAATGTTAGATTGTTGTCCTTGTATGTTGCAGTACCAATGTGCTTCCAATTGGCTCCAACAGGTTACAAGGAAAACTGGTGTATCTCCAACTGCTCACATTGACCTCAGTACATGGCACTTAGGGGTTGCAATTATTCTATCCACGCTAGGTCTGATCCTCTAGCACCAAAATCAACATAAATACATACCTATGCTTCTTCAAGGGTTGGTTATTATTCTCTGCACATGGTCACTAGTTAGGGCTTCCTTGCCGCCTGCTATAGCCCACTTTTCTTGACTTCAAGACCTCCAAAATACTGTGGCCTTCTCCCACACAGATATATTCTCTTATGTTGTTGTTAATTCCACCTTCTAGGCCTCCAAATGCTGCCCTACATCCTCCTTTTCACACAAAAACCTACCTGTGTCTTTCTACCTCCTCAAAAGTGCCTTTCAGGCCTATGGTTGTGCTGTAGTAGCTCCTCCTAGTTGTGGCTCACTTGTGGGAGGAATATACCACAAGGAGAAGGCTTATCCACCACCCAAAACTACCCTACCTGGCTGTGGCCTCCTACATTTGAAATTTGAGGCTTTGTAAGGGAAAAATTAACCCAAAATAGTCTCCTATAAACTTCTCCTTCTCCCTTAGAAAATTTGGTTATTTCAGAGGTGTATTTCTCATGAATGGATGCACTTTGGATCCCTTTCTTCCACGTTGTTCACACTCCTAGACTCCTCCCATTCTCTCCTAGGCTGCTACGTCTAGAGCTTGATATGACAGGGTTAGGTCTTCCTAAGATCTTGGATAGGCCTCCTCTATACAACATATAGGAGCCTTCTTTCAACAAAAGATATATGATTGCATTAGACCTTAATGTTTCATAGCTAGGACATGACTAGATCCCTTCAACTGCGGCTAGGTGTTCCTCTCTTCAACTGCATCTAGGGCACCTAAATTTGCTACACCTAGGGCTTCTCCCTCTTGATCTCTTTAACGACCAAACCCAAATGAGTGGAGAGAGATATTAGGAGAAGTGTGTGTCTAAAATGACTCTCAAGTCATCTCCTTTTATACTAAAAAGTTGCGCACTTATGGGGTTTATTTGGCTACTACCCGACCTTGACGAATTGTCCCATAACACAAATAAATTCATATCTCGATGAATACTTATTGGCATTGGATGACCTTTAGATCAATCCTAAACCTCTTGATGAGAGGGATCTAAGAAAAACATCAACTGACATTAATAATATGACGCACATGGAGTTTGGCCCTAGTTGCCAATTTTAACAAGCTTAACCACTCATCTTGCTCATATGCCATAGGAGAAGGTGAACCAATCATCCTTTGCATATCTCATCAATCATAGGGGAAGGTGAACCACTCACCCTATTGTCGCTCATAGCTTTCAAGAAGTACCCCAGTCCCACAAGAGCTCCTACATATCAATGTTCAACCGAACCCTCCTGGTAAGGTATATCCACAAATCAAACCCTCTCTTTGAAGAAAGTAATATTCTCATTCATCAATGATGAATCTAGGTAGCTTTCCAATGCACCATGAAGTAGTACCCAATATATGTGGAGTATGTATTCTCTAAAGAATATCACAATATAGCACGTGCTCAAATGGCTCACTGAAGAACTTCTTCAACCAAAATGGATTCGTAATAAGCCATGCTTGCTGCTTTATACAATCAGCCTTAGAAGTGCTTTAAGAGCAACCAAATCAAGAGATATAGTACTAGATGTTCTCTTTACATCCATCATACTACCAATCGATCCAACATCAAAATATTCATGCAATCCTGGATTTCATCAGTGTACCTCAAATTATAGACAATAGAGTCACAGATATATCTTACTAAGTAGCTTTGAATAGATAGATAGATTCTTCATAGTGAGGCATTTATCTAGGACACTAAGGATCCCAGTAGATATGCATATGTAGACCAACAACTTCTTCATTAGATATTAAGTGCATGAAATAGATTATCAAGGCTAGGTCACCTCCCTCTTACTTTGAGAGGGTCATCAATCAGATATCATCATTATCTATACCTTTATGGCTCGACTGTAACTTACTTTGGATATATATAGAAAAGTGACCTTGCCAAAATATAACCAAAGTCATAATCATGCAATTTTCATTGAGTCTTTCAAATAACAGGGATATATCTGAGTTATTTCCCTTATCAATAAACATTTGGAAAGAAGAGTCATTAGGTCATACTGCCAAGGATTCTATAGCTCCCTCTGAAGAGTTGTTTCACTTGATCATCTAGCTTTCAATTATGAGCTTCTCAAGTAAGGGATGAGACTTTTCATGAGGCAACTGCAACAGTAAACTTCAAGGAAGCTCCAGGTCAAAGAGGAAAATTTTAAGAATCGTCATGGTTCTTCTTCAATTAGGGAGAACAAATTCTCCCATGAGATTATTTCAAAATATTTGAATTATCCTCCATCACTATGTGACAGATGTAAAAATCAACACCTCATCTACATATCGTGCTCGTATAGAATCTT
>APFE030689575.1:112050-128226 GCA_000404065.3 Pinus taeda | reverse complement strand
ACCCGAGAGAGCCTTCTCATACCTCGTAGGGCTAGCTACGAGGTGAAATGGTTTGATGTAGCTTTGAGGTTTGTCTATCTCAGCCTAGGTGAAATCTCAAACACTAACACCTAGTGCCAAGGTACGCACTGCCATGGTCTCATGCTCCAGATCACCGACCAACCAGCCTTAGCCTACACTCTTACCAACAAGAGCTTGGCATCCAAGATGATAGTCCTCTATTAGGATTACGAAGAGGTATGTGCTATTGATATATCTATTGTATTTTTTAGAAAACATGCCTCTAAATAAATAAATTTGCAAGTCAACTCTCTAGTGGAATTTTAGAATTAATGAACCCAAAAAAAAATTCTACGACATCAATATTTTTTTGGCATTTGAATGTTGGATTTGTGTAGATTTCTGAAAATTCCCTAACAAACACTACCTTTAAATAAAGACTGCCCAAGGGTAATTTGAAATGACCTTCCATGACTTTTTTCGAAGGACGAGCCCTAACAAAACATTCCAAGGCATGGAGCATTTCTTTGGCTTTAGAATGATGGACTTCGAAATATTGAACTCATAGGAAGTATACTGCACCCAACTTCATCTCAATGTGTATAACATTTACATAATTATTTTCCTATACCTAGCGACATGAGTAATGATAGAGGTGATTTTAAACTTTGTTTTATGTGAAGGGAAAGTTTGTGAGTGGGTGTAGATCTTCCCCTCTAGCCACCAAATAGACGGATACTTTTAATGATTTTCTTTGGACAAGTGACCTTGTATCACTCAACTATGCTGTGACAAAAGAAACACTCCATATTCTCAATCTTGAAACTTTGCAACACATAAAGCTAGGTAATGGATCTAGCTTATTTCAAAATATTTCTCTTTGACACTATTAGTTTATTACACTCTAGAACATAGTATTCAAAATGGGAACCAATGACTGGACTTGTCCAACTATCAAACTGGGTTTCAAGCCAGAACTGATCAAACCAGGACTGCTTAGATCTTGTTAATTTTAGGGTAACATGTTCTTTTCTTAGGACAATTACTTTAGAGATCCATATTATCCCAATTTTCCATTAGAAATCACATGAGACATCATTATAATGATAGTAACTAAAGGAAGAACATAGATGAAAGATGTAAAAGACAAGCCGAGACAAGAGTACAAGGATATGGCACAAGCCAGGGAAGAACCCCAAGATGGGGAAAACACTTGATCAAAACTATCTTATTAATAATATCAAATGTTCAATAGGGAGAGAAATTACAATAACTTAAAGTCAAAATGACTTGCCAATTTGAATATCTAATATGATTTCACTTGGAGAAGTGAATAGCCCAAAACTGCAATATCGTCATTCTGTCAATAGTAGTCCATTAATATTAGGTTAGGCTTTCTTGCAGTCCACTATTGTTCCATTCAATTGTTCAAGAAACCCTCCTTTCAACTGCATCTTTCCTTGGCGAGAAACAGGTTGTCCATCGCTGGCCCTTAGAACTGATTTGAACCCAAGATAGGCTTATCAACCCCTTTGCCTAACCTGGTGCATGAATGCAGACCTACCTAAAGTAATGGCTTTGAAGTGTGGACACATAAAGTGAGATATGCTTCGTTAAATTGGGCATATATCAACTCAAGGTCAATACCCAAACATGACCTAAGTTTTTGAGGTGGAATTTGGCCCTGTAATGACAAGATTACCCATACAAGTTACCCTGAAATTTCATCGTCCTGTCATTATTTATTTGAGGGATCTTGACCCTAGTTTCTAAGGAAGAAACCAAAAACAAACAACCCTTCATCCTCTTCATGAACTTAGCTACCTTAGGTATAAATTGGATCCCTTTGATGTATCAAATGAAGTTGAAGGCATCTCTATATATACAAATTGTTAAGGGTCAAAAGACATGACCGTTGGGCTTTATGATGATGAGGCCAACCTTGACAATTTTCACATGGGTGGACATAAATTCAAAAACACACTCCTGCTTGTCCAAATTTGATGATATTTAGGTCGTTTTTGGTCCTCTCAAAAAGAGGATTTCAATGCAATAATCATCTCCAATAGATGAGTTGTCCAATGGTGGAATTTGGCACTAGTTTCCAATTTTAACACTTCCTCTAACCTAGGGAGAATTCCATCTCGCATTCTATCATGCCATATGGTCATCATCAACTATCTGAATGTCACGTGCCATATTTGTACCTTTCCGCTTATCTTATCTGCTAAACACTTATAAGAATAACAAATAAGAATCGATTGAGAGGGAGTCACAATACCTTACCACTCTCTACTGACAAAAGTAAATCCATATAACCACATGTAAAATTGTAATCAGACTTGGTCCCAAGCAACCAAGTTTGTTGAGCATCATTAATCCTAGACATAGGGAGTGACAGTACGCGATGTGTGCATTAGAAGTGCTATGGTCCTAAATCACTTTTCCATACTCATTGGCCAAATGGTAGGTACTTCCCATGTGTCCCAAACTACATGGATAGGATTATGTAGGAAGAATGGCAAGGGAAAAATATATCACATCTTGCTCACAACCACGCGTAGGGAAAGGATAACCACATCCTACAAAACACATGTCACAACCATATGCAAGGAAAGGATAAACCACATCCTACAAACACATGTCAAAACCATAGATAGGGAAAGGAGAAACCACATCCTACACACATGTAAACCAAGAGTAGGGAAAGGATAAAACATGTCCTACATGCATGCCAATCAATAATTGTAGGAAGGATCCTACACATGGGGAAAGGGTGAACCACGTCCCACCAACATGTCAACCATCAATCGTAGGGAATGAGCATCCTACATGTGGGGAAAGGATGAACCACGTCCCACCAACATGTCCACAAGAAGATGAATGAAGGCATCTCTCACCTAGGGTATGCATAGGAGAAGGTGTGTTAATTTTAGGTATGTTATATTATTAGAGAAATTTAATTCAAATTTCACAGTTAGCTCAATATCTTTTCCAGATTAGCAATAACATCAACAGTAAAGTAAACTGCAGATAGAACATAAACATAAATCGTAGAAGGAAAGCCAAGACAAGAGGACACAAGATGTGGCACTAGCGAGGGACAAACACCAATGTGGGGAAACCCTTGATCAATTCTTCGTATATGTTCTTCGACAATTTAGTAGAGAGAGAGAGAGAGAGTGCATTTACAACAGAAGTCAACACTTAGACTTTTTAGATAAGAGAATAGATCATCTCTACATGAGATCAGTTGAAGACATGTTTCCTTAACTAATTCTCCAAGGTGACTCCTTCACCTATCATTGTGCAGTATCTTGTCATCATGTTGCACCTCATCATGTTGCACCATGTTTCACTAACCATTAAAATGCTGGACCTTATGACTGTTGGACCTTGTACTTGTTGCCCCATTTACTAGCTCCATAAAACTTCATTGCTGCTCCATGCATCACCATGCTTGCAGATGTCCATGCTTTACCATTTAGAAATGTTTTACCTTTGCATGCTAGGTGTACTTGCTGCTAAGTACCATACAACTGTCACAATGTTAGATTGTTGTCCTTGTATGTTGCAGTACCAATGTGCTTCCAATTGGCTCCAACAGGTTACAAGGAAAACTGGTGTATCTCCAACTGCTCACATTGACCTCAGTACATGGCACTTAGGGGTTGCAATTATTCTATCCACGCTAGGTCTGATCCTCTAGCACCAAAATCAACATAAATACATACCTATGCTTCTTCAAGGGTTGGTTATTATTCTCTGCACATGGTCACTAGTTAGGGCTTCCTTGCCGCCTGCTATAGCCCACTTTTCTTGACTTCAAGACCTCCAAAATACTGTGGCCTTCTCCCACACAGATATATTCTCTTATGTTGTTGTTAATTCCACCTTCTAGGCCTCCAAATGCTGCCCTACATCCTCCTTTTCACACAAAAACCTACCTGTGTCTTTCTACCTCCTCAAAAGTGCCTTTCAGGCCTATGGTTGTGCTGTAGTAGCTCCTCCTAGTTGTGGCTCACTTGTGGGAGGAATATACCACAAGGAGAAGGCTTATCCACCACCCAAAACTACCCTACCTGGCTGTGGCCTCCTACATTTGAAATTTGAGGCTTTGTAAGGGAAAAATTAACCCAAAATAGTCTCCTATAAACTTCTCCTTCTCCCTTAGAAAATTTGGTTATTTCAGAGGTGTATTTCTCATGAATGGATGCACTTTGGATCCCTTTCTTCCACGTTGTTCACACTCCTAGACTCCTCCCATTCTCTCCTAGGCTGCTACGTCTAGAGCTTGATATGACAGGGTTAGGTCTTCCTAAGATCTTGGATAGGCCTCCTCTATACAACATATAGGAGCCTTCTTTCAACAAAAGATATATGATTGCATTAGACCTTAATGTTTCATAGCTAGGACATGACTAGATCCCTTCAACTGCGGCTAGGTGTTCCTCTCTTCAACTGCATCTAGGGCACCTAAATTTGCTACACCTAGGGCTTCTCCCTCTTGATCTCTTTAACGACCAAACCCAAATGAGTGGAGAGAGATATTAGGAGAAGTGTGTGTCTAAAATGACTCTCAAGTCATCTCCTTTTATACTAAAAAGTTGCGCACTTATGGGGTTTATTTGGCTACTACCCGACCTTGACGAATTGTCCCATAACACAAATAAATTCATATCTCGATGAATACTTATTGGCATTGGATGACCTTTAGATCAATCCTAAACCTCTTGATGAGAGGGATCTAAGAAAAACATCAACTGACATTAATAATATGACGCACATGGAGTTTGGCCCTAGTTGCCAATTTTAACAAGCTTAACCACTCATCTTGCTCATATGCCATAGGAGAAGGTGAACCAATCATCCTTTGCATATCTCATCAATCATAGGGGAAGGTGAACCACTCACCCTATTGTCGCTCATAGCTTTCAAGAAGTACCCCAGTCCCACAAGAGCTCCTACATATCAATGTTCAACCGAACCCTCCTGGTAAGGTATATCCACAAATCAAACCCTCTCTTTGAAGAAAGTAATATTCTCATTCATCAATGATGAATCTAGGTAGCTTTCCAATGCACCATGAAGTAGTACCCAATATATGTGGAGTATGTATTCTCTAAAGAATATCACAATATAGCACGTGCTCAAATGGCTCACTGAAGAACTTCTTCAACCAAAATGGATTCGTAATAAGCCATGCTTGCTGCTTTATACAATCAGCCTTAGAAGTGCTTTAAGAGCAACCAAATCAAGAGATATAGTACTAGATGTTCTCTTTACATCCATCATACTACCAATCGATCCAACATCAAAATATTCATGCAATCCTGGATTTCATCAGTGTACCTCAAATTATAGACAATAGAGTCACAGATATATCTTACTAAGTAGCTTTGAATAGATAGATAGATTCTTCATAGTGAGGCATTTATCTAGGACACTAAGGATCCCAGTAGATATGCATATGTAGACCAACAACTTCTTCATTAGATATTAAGTGCATGAAATAGATTATCAAGGCTAGGTCACCTCCCTCTTACTTTGAGAGGGTCATCAATCAGATATCATCATTATCTATACCTTTATGGCTCGACTGTAACTTACTTTGGATATATATAGAAAAGTGACCTTGCCAAAATATAACCAAAGTCATAATCATGCAATTTTCATTGAGTCTTTCAAATAACAGGGATATATCTGAGTTATTTCCCTTATCAATAAACATTTGGAAAGAAGAGTCATTAGGTCATACTGCCAAGGATTCTATAGCTCCCTCTGAAGAGTTGTTTCACTTGATCATCTAGCTTTCAATTATGAGCTTCTCAAGTAAGGGATGAGACTTTTCATGAGGCAACTGCAACAGTAAACTTCAAGGAAGCTCCAGGTCAAAGAGGAAAATTTTAAGAATCGTCATGGTTCTTCTTCAATTAGGGAGAACAAATTCTCCCATGAGATTATTTCAAAATATTTGAATTATCCTCCATCACTATGTGACAGATGTAAAAATCAACACCTCATCTACATATCGTGCTCGTATAGAATCTTTCATGCACTTTCTTCAAGGCACCTCAGCTTTCATGTTGATAAGTGTTGTTATAGAGATCTTCTCCAAAGTCCTGTGCACTTCTTCACTCTGGAGTCAAATTTTGTAAAGCAACAACATACTTGCTTACATCATAAATCTATTGCTATCAATAATAAGTGGTTTTAGCATTCCCATATCTTCAATGGTGAAATGGAGAAGACACTTGGATCCACTGCCAGGATCGAAAGAAACCTGATATGTTCTTATTGGGGTGTTGGGAACATGATTTTGTTTTCCATTTGTTTAGGCACAATTAGGAAAGTACCTTTAGCATGGACAAATGGGTATGGCATGAAATGTTTGAAGAGAATCAAACCAGAAATGAAATTAGTATTTATAAGAGCAAAGTTCATCCATGGATGAAGTTATTATAATCATGCACTCAGGATACACCATAATAGAAGAAATTTTGGAGATTCGTATTTCCTTATCTAAATCACAGGATACATTACGGCTTACTTATATTTTTTTATTAGAAGAATGCATAGATAAACCTTATGCACCTTGTTCAGGATCAATGACGAACTTAGGATTTTAATATGACTAAAGCTAGTAGTGAGGGAAACTGTAGGAGCAACAACAAAGCATACTTCTTCGCAGTATTTCTCCATCCAGAGGATACTTATATTTTTTTTCCATGCATACTATTGTGCCTCATTTGTAAATAAATTTTTCCTTATGTGGCATGAAAATAATCTAATTATGCATATATATATGACATCAAGAGCAAGAATTGGTTGGAATTCATAATTGAAGTCTCCTATATCCTTTTCCTGATATCAAAACTCAATTACATAAAGAGAATAAACATCATTTCGTCATAATATAAAATCATTCAGAAGGACAAGGCACATGTTACAGAATCAGATTAGTTCCTTTATGTTTTCACCTATAATGCACAGGCTACACATCTTAAAAGGAAAGATTTTTGGTAAATTATCAGTTTCTATACAAGCTCTCATTTGTTCAGGAAATAATATAACCAAAAAACCCAACTAGTTTTCTCAGTTACACTTTACACTGTTGTTGAATGGCTATAGTATTTTTGTCACCTGGTTCAATTAACAGTAGTGTAATTAAGGAAGGCAAAGTCAAGAGGTCCATCACAATTTAGGCTAAAATATTAGTTAGATAGAAAACTCCTACATGTTCCTACAAGGGATTTTACTTTTTAGTCCCATTGACAAATCGTTTTTACCACTCCTTGGACATTAGTAAAGTTATATCGTCTTTTCCTATCTGCCGAGAAAGTATAATGTGATCTAGGTTTTGAGGATCCACTTATTTCCCTTGTGATATTTACACCAAGTAAACAATAGCTATGCATGTATTTATTAGGTTCATGAAGTTTGAGGTGGGATATACTGGAGAGGCAAGCCTCTTTTTCATGGGTAGTTAGCCTTATTGGGAAAAGACATTCCTTATTTTCATGAATATTGGACATGTTAAAATTTCTATGTGCCAATGAGCTTCTTGGAGCTCGTGGACTATTCATCACTAAAAAATTTATTGCTTATGTACTCCATTGCAAGCATAGATTATGGTCAAATTAAGCATATGGCTGTCCAAGTTGAGTAAAACCTAGACAAAACATCGATAGGGGTAAGCATCCCAATCTGAGACTAGCATGGCAAGATAAGGGTGAACTAGAGTTGCAACACCCTCTCTGCCATCATCATGGTTGGAGATAAAAGAGGTTTCATTTGGTCAAATACAATTCAAATAATTCTTAAGAATGAGCCCAAAAATATTAACACTTTGCAGACAACATATCCAAAGCTTGAAAACCACATTTAATCCTTTTAAATATTATCTTACAGTAGGGGTCTAAAAGTCCCATTATATGCATGACACTATTTTCATTGACCTTTGTGTAGAATGGATACATCATCATACTTGTCTAAGCTTTCTGGTAGCCCTACAATGATATTGAACACATTTCATGTTTCTGGGCCATAAAGGATGTCAACAAAAGAATTCATGCATGTTGTGTACCTTTGGTTCCCTTTGGGCATCCTCAAGATAGCAATACTCATAGTTTTGATGGGACAAAGGGGTATGGGCCCTCTTGCTAGAGCCATAAGGTGTGATTCCTTGAGAGGAATATCTAGTATCATATGGTTGAGAATCATGATTTTGAGTCTTGAGGCCTATCATGGTTTGGATTAGTTGAAACTGAGGGTAGGTGGCATGTGACTCTTGGGCTGCATCAATCTTATTTGCTCGAGAATTGTTCTTAACAACTCGAACCAGACCTTCCTCAACACGAATATTGGGATGAGGGGCTAGATTAAATGGAGGAGCTTGAGGGTGTTGAGGTTGCAGGGCATGAGGCTTTATATTATGAATTCTCTGGTTAGCACTTTGGCATCTGACATAGGCATTGGGCAAGCTAATGTAACACAAAACCTACTCAAATATATTTGTGTGGAGAGGTATGTATGCTTACCATAGTTAGTTCTTGTAGCTATTGTAGTGGTTGTTTAGGTGGTTCATTCAACTTATTTTTCCTATTAATAAAATGTTTACTTCACAAGTACCAATTGTTTATGTATCTTTATTTACATTTTTTGTCAATCTTTTAAGGTTAAATCTTGTTGGCACTCATCATATTTTCAATCACAGGTGCAATGGGATGAAACATGTGAAATTCCATGACCAAAGAGAGTTTTTACTTTGGAAATAGAGCTTTTTGTGTCACCTCCTACTCTAAACCCTCAACCAATTCATAGGAACAAAAGACCTCCAAAATATGTGTTTCCGCCATCCATAGACCTATCAATGCTCAATATACATTTGTATTAATTATGTGATATGTAAGTTTTTATTGATGAATTCAATGCATAACTATCTCATGCCTTGTTGCTTCATAGGTTCTTGTAAAACCTCAGTTGACTCCATCAGTGTGATCTAGTATTTGCAGACATTGCAATGCCAAGAGATGAAGGCAGGCAGAGAAAGTGAGGTGGAAAGCATTCACAAGCCTATTTTGTGGGGAATAGAAGTGAATGATGTTAAAATAGGCTCTAGCCTCCCAAACGCTACCACTAGGATTCGAAAACTAGGTGGTGATTCATAGGTTTGAACCCGCATTTGATTAGCTCATCAATGGAAGGTTCTAGTTCCTAATATTGTAAATATATCCTTTTTGCATTATTTAACTAAAATTGAGCTACCCAAACTAACACAATTTCAAGAGAATACACAATAACACTCCACAATTCGAAATTAGAAAGCACCCATCCATCGTTTCAAACAATGTATGTACTCGAAAGTTAGATTGTTAAAATATACATATTTACTTATATGTCACCTTGCTTGAGAAGTCAACTCAATTAAATTGGCTCAGATTACATTGACTAGTTGTTAGATGGATCCTCTTTTGACAATGTCAAGACAACTATTCATGTTGGTATAACTTGCTTCATATATAGATGTGTACCCCTTTTAATTTTCCATTCAATTTCCAATTTACATGGCTAGTGGTGCTCTTCCAAATAGCCCTAATAGTCTCTCTTTTAAACTATTCTCACAATCGATTCTACAATTCGTGCTAGTTCTTATAGCATCAGTTTCTAACAATTTCCTTATCCCTAAAATCCCATGGCTCAAATGTGATGACTCACACTATCAAAGATATACACAATAGTTTGCAACCTTGATGTATTTCTATGGACCTATAATTCTGACCTTGCAATCTTTAAAGTCTCTACAACCTCATCACTTCATGCCTCAAAACATGCATTTGTTTTTCCACTCAGTTTGGAACCAAGGCATCCATGAACACTTATTCTTTCAATGCGGAAACCACAATTGAAATTGATTTCATTACAACCGCAGGAATTTTCAAGTTCAACCACATTTTCAAGGTTGACGTGTGACTCCCACCAATTTTAAGAACTATAGGATTTTGCATTTTGTGTATTTCCAAAAACTTATCCAAGTTGTGATATTGGTGAAAAATAGTCTCTACCACAACCATTTCAGTATAAAGCCAAGCATGGTGAGAGATGAGAGGTGTAATTGTCCTATAATGATTAACATTCCAATCCATCATTGGTGCTACAATGGAGCATGAATAATGTATTCTGTGATACAATATTTGTAACATTCGTTTTCACACTGGGTTTTTCCTCATCTATAATTTTATGGTCTAAGATTCTAAGATGCAAGGTATTTTTCCTCGTTATATTGTTATGTTTTTTTTGAAATTATGAATCAAATTATACATTCAAGTGTCTAGAGGAATAATTTAATCATGAGTTTCTTTTTTGAATGTTTTATAGTAATAGTTTCAAGGAATAATTTTTTTGTCCAATTAGAAGGTTGAGATTCTTCTCTCAATGAGGAAGGTGGCTTCAATGTTTGCACTGATTCCTGAATCCTATAAATTTGTCAATTCAATTCTCCCTATTTATTTTATTCTCAAGTTCTATCCTTCATTCCAAAAATGTGATATAACGCTAGCTTCATTTCCTAGGGCTCCGCATGGGCTTCTAGGGAAAAAGCATGGATGCCAATGCCTCCTTGTCTAAGAATTTTTTTTTCTCTCTATTGTTATGATGCAGATTAGCAAGGAGACTTGTTGGTGTTCTCCTTTATCTCTCTATATGGAACTATAACATTTCCCTCACCAGAGGGTCAAATTGAACATTGTGTGAGTTCTTTGATTATGCTTTAAAACTCTGAAAGGAAAATTACCGAAGCGGTATCAGTTGATCAAAATTGTTAGCAAGTGAAAAAACATTGTCCATCAAATATGTCGCCTTGGTTGAAGACAAGATAGATTTATTTCCTTTCCCTTGAATATTTTTATGCATAATAAGGTTTTGTATTCTTCAATCCAGAAGAGAATTGTCACTTGTGTGCTTCAGCCAATGTGACCCTTCTATAAACTGAGAGTAAATGGTGAAATAACATTGATCAAAAGCTTCCAAAATTTTTACAATGCATTACAACGCCTGATGTCAAACCATGAAAATGTATCTAATCATGCTAGCTATCAAGACGCTTCTCCCCGGTTGACCATAAAGGCTACAAAAAACCATATATGGTATACTTCCAACATCCCCATACTAATAATTGAGATTTTGTCAAATTTTTCTTTAAGTCCACGAATATCTATGAAGTGAATAGTCCTTGATTTTTTTCTAAGCGATCTTCAGGTTTGACTCTTCTATAGAAAATAACATAAGAATTAAATGCCTTTATCCTATCTTCACTAACAAGAGAAATGTGGTTTCCATCAGAGTTATACCACTAGTTCTCTATTAAATTTACATATGCTATGTAATGTTCACCTATTGTACATCCATAATGGTTACTTACTGCATACAACTCATAATATTGGACTCGCAAGGCCCGCTCTTCACATCAACAACTTTTTAGGTCGAGATCAACTCTAATTTTTTTTTCATAAATTGACAATATAGAAACATTTTAATGTGAACAAGTAGTAGGTGCTTAGCATAAAATAGAAATATGAGAGCAATTTATAAAATAAAGAGATACCTAGGGTTAAAAACGTAGCTTTCCGTCCACCAGTTTTCAATCAGAGAAGAGGCCTTCCTTTGATATCGAGGGGTCCATCATGGACCCAGTCTTCTTTATCATATTTTCTTCTCTCTAGTTGCCCTGATGCTACCTAAAACCCCATCCATTCCTCACAAAATTGGAATTTCATGATTATACTCAATCCACAGGTCAACTTCTATAGGTTGATGATGTTTCAATGAGAGTTGTAAATTCCACTTCCGAGAGTGTTGATATTGCAAGTCTATTTATGGGTGTGATGCAAGTGGATTTGCATTATCCATTAAATTTGAATATATGATTTTGCAAAAGGAAACACATGTTTTTTCCATTTCTTTCCATTTCTTATTCTGTTAAACATATTATTTTTTATATTATATTATTATTTTAGTTTAAGTAATTAATTACTTTGAATTAAGTTTAGATTAACCAATAGTGTTTTTCATTATTATATAGAGTGGTTTTTAATGAGATTTTTTGGAATTTTTTTGGTGGGTTTTTCTGGTCTAATTTCTCATAGGAATTTATTAAAATCACAAGGTTGATGGGTAACCCCTGCAATCTTCACCTCAAAATTTTCCGTTTGATTCCAGCACCAGAAAGTCCAAAAAATCACACTAAAAAAACTCATTATATATATGAATGAAAGAGACGAGCTTCTTCACCATGGTGCAACTGTGATGAGAAGATCACCTAGTATTCTGTGCACATTCATGGGATGTTGAGGAACGGTAGTGTGGGAGGTACAATAATAGTAGATATGTAGATAGTATTAGAGGGTACATATTTTCAATAGCCTTAGGTTATTCCAATTTTAACTGTTGTCATAAATTTAAAACAATACGTGATTTTATTTCTTTATAATAGCTTCTATTTTTATCGTTAATAATATTCTTGTTTTGTTTTATTTACAGTTCTTTTCACGTGAAATATTCCAAGAATAGATGGGGCGTAGATCCTTGGAAGAGAGATATGCATGCATACCTGAACTCCCTTTTGATGGGAACACCTTCTTAGGAATGGTTCTCTGATACATATTAGGGTGTACTCCTCTAGGATATATTTCAACCACACCATCTTATCTATAAATAAGATCTTCTAGATGGATTGTTGCTAATTCATTGACAATCTGCTAGGATTTGTGCCATCATCGTGTATTATTTTTCTTCGGCTATTGAATGTAGATGCAATATTGAGTGTTCATATCTGTGTGTACTTTTTGTTCATATAGGCCCCTTTTTGAGGGGGTTAACCAAACACTCCTTCGGGGAAACGTGTCTTGACATTGGGGAAATTTTTTTTAAAGTGCAATGTTTCCCAAGGTGCAATGGACCTCCGGAGTCTGGGAAACATGGGGGAATCCACCCTGAGGGACGTGTCCCTATGCAACTTTGAACTTAACCTCTCAAATGAAATTTCTTGTTATCCTTCTAATTTGGCCTTTGTGCACATCCCACTCTACTTTGAGGTAGTGATTGTGGCTTAATTATTTTATTGTTTTCTAGTTATTTCAGGGTGTCTTTTTGTTATTTCTTATCATTTGGTGCTGCTTTGAAAATTGTCATGTGACGTGAATTTGAAATATTCTCTTCAAAAGAACATAATGGAGTGCCCTTGTTTTCATATTTTTATCCCTATTTCTACTATAAAACCTTATACATGGAAGGCACCAATGCCCCTCATATGATATATTTGGATGTGTGCATTGATTTCCTATTTCAGGATTTTCAACTTTCTTGCTCAGCTATGAATCATATTTTCTAAATATTGTGATTCAAATTCCATGTAGATTCCTATTAGTTTTCAATACATGCATCCAAGGAGTGAGTGCGAGTCTCAAAACGTATCCAGAGGACAAGGGCGTAACATGATAGTCAACTTACTTCAGTTAATCCAGCGAGTAGTGAGATGCTTGATATACAGAATTCCATTCATGAATCCATGTTGACGGCAACAAAGCTATAACATGGTAGCAAGTTATTACATAAGTATTGTATCAACTGATCCTCTCAAGTATCTCACTGTGGTGAGTTGGAAAGCACTTAACTCCCCTCTTGAAGAATCTTCCTTTCCTCCCCTTCCCGGGGTAGAAAAAAATGCTTTGCGTAAATCTAGGAACAAAGGAAAGGAATAGCTTTTTTGTCCAATTAGAAGGTTGAGATCCTTCTCTCAATGAGGAAGGTGGCTTCAATGCTGTGCACCAATTCTAGAATGCTACAACATTGTCAATTCGATTCTCCCTATTTCTTTTATTCTCAAGTTCTATCCTTCATTCCAAAAATTTGATATAATGATAGATTTATTTATAAGGGCTCTTCATGGACTTCTAGGGTAAAAGAATGGATGCCAATGCATCCTTTTCTGAGAGTTTTTTTCTCTCTATTGTTATGATCCAAATTAGCAAGGAGACTTGTTGGGGTTCTCCTTTATGTATCTACATGGATCTATAACATTTTCCTCACTGGAGGATCAAATTGAACATTGCGTGAGTTCTTTGATTATGCTCTGAAACTATCAAAGGAAAATTACCAAAGGGGTATCAACTGACCACAAGTGTTAGCAAGTGAAAAAAAATGGTTTGTCAAATATGTCACCTTGGTTGAAGACAAGATTGATTGATTTCCTTTCGCTTGAATTTTTCATGCATAATAATGTTTTTTATGCTTCAATCTAGAAGATAATTGTCACTTGTATGATTCAACCAATGTGACTCTTCTATAGACTAAGAATAAATGCTAAAATAACATTGACCAAATTCTTCCAAAACTTTTACAATGCATTACAATGCCTGATGTCAAATCTTGGAAATGTATGTAACCATGTTAGCTATGAAGAAGTTTCTCCCTAGTTGACCATAAAGGCTGTAAAAAAACATAGATGGTACAGTTCCAATGTCTCCATACTAATAATTGAGTTGTCAAATTTTTCTTTAAGTCCAAGAATATTTATGAAGTGAATAGTCCTCCATTTTTTGCTAAGTGATCTTCAGGTTTGACTCTTCTATAGAAAATAACATAAGCATTAACTGTCTTTATCCTATCTTCACTAATAGGAACAAAAAATTGTCATCAGAGTTATACCACTAGTTCTCCTCTATTAAATTTACATATGCTATGTAATGGTCACCTACTGTACTTCCATAATGGTTACTCACTGCATACATCTCATAGATATTTGATTGGAAAAGCCCGTTCTTCCCATCAAAAATTGTTTTTGGTCAAGATCAACTCTATTTTTTCATAAATGGACAATATAAAAACATTTTAATGTGAACAAGTAGTAGGTGCCTAGCATAAACTTAATTTTCTAATTAATCTAGAAATTGAAGAAATTTCACATACAAAACTCCATTTTAACCGATGAAAGTCTCATTGTTAGGCCCCTATACTACTAGTGTAACCCCTTATTGTTATTAGTACAACCCACTTATTATATTGATGTACCCATGTAGTGCCCATATTGTTACTATTGTGCCCCATAGAAGCCCACTATTGTTATTATTGTGCCCTTACATTATTATTGTTATGTCGGCTATGACTATGTTATGACCCCTTAGACTCCTATATATATAGGAGGTCTTTTCATTTGTATCATCAAAGAATTGTTCATTTATGTAATGTAAAGGAGGTTGCCCCCTCGAAGAGGCTAAATTCTAAAGCGTTGATCTATCTTTTCTATCTTCTTCTTGAGCTGGTTTCATAACATTTGGTATCAGAGCTTTGGTTTCTAGGGTTTTGCTGCTCCAAATAGGTCATTGTGGAATTTTTGCTATAACTTTTCTTTTGTGATGTTTCAAAAGATTAAAACCAAACCCATTTGAGAAGACATCGTGCTCAACCTCGGGCCTGAATTTCAGAGATTTTTGCACTATATCTAAGAAGATATGATTTAAGGAAGTTTGTCTTTTTGCAGACTCCTGAATTACATTCCAAACACGTGGCCTAGGAAAAATCGTCCTAACTTTGTCTTTGTGCATCAGATTGAAACTTCGTAAGAAGGTACAAAAAGAGGATATACTATAGTTTCTTGTACGTATTTTACAGAGCCAAATGTCGAAACAGTGACACGTGGTGATTCATACAAGTTCGCTCTTCTGGAAATGTCTATAGTTAGGTCATCTTGGGAGATTGTGCATAACTCTTTCTTGGAGAATCCAATTTGGATCAGGCTAGTGGAATTGGAAAAAGGACACAAAGGGCTACTATAGATCGAAATTTTAGAACTTAAAGATCTAAAAGTACAGAGTTACAGTCGTTTCAAGAACGAGCTCCTAAAATCAAGAAAAAGCAAGATGGGGAAGTTTGATGGCAAGGATCCAGTAAATTGGATACTTCAGATGGAGCAATATTTTGATCTACATGGTGTACCACTGCTACAAAACGTATCTATTGCATCTTCATATTTAGAACTAGATCAATTTTTATGGTATGAAGGTCTTTGTTCTCATAAACAACTTGTTATGTGGTCAATTTTCACGGAGGAAATGATAGCACATTATGAGGATACAAAGAGAAACACCTTCTTTGGAGCAACACCACAACAATTGGAAAGAG